>JXCR01134420.1:4956-31440 GCA_002079205.1 Phalaenopsis hybrid cultivar
TATATATATAAATTAAACGTCCTTCCGAAGCGGGCAACAAAATTTCAATTCCGACGACCGACAGCTTCTTACGGGCAACTCCCTCAACTTTTTAGTGCCGACATGGGGTTAGTTTTTGGTCAACATCTTGAAATTTTAATGCGAGCACTAAAATTAACAAAGTCGATTTGTTGACTAGGCAAGTTATTATTTTAATTTCAGTTTGTGAAAAATTCAAAATTTAGTAAAAGTAGCTTTAAAAATAGGAGAATTTAATTAATTATTTGCAGAAGGTTAAAGAGAAAGCACAACACAACAGAATTCAATTTAATTTACAAAATAGGAAACTAAACTCAGAAGGACATGAAGAGGAGAGTAAAGTTTAGGACCCAGTGCTAGACCGACTTCACAACATACAACACCAAGGTGGAGCTAGCCCACCAACACACCTCTTGGGGGTCTGACCCCACACAAAGTTTAAAATTCTTAATGAACTCCTAAACCTCTCTGTCCAAAGGTGGTTGAACAGAAGGTCCTGAAGTCCAAAATAGTTGATCGTACTTACCTAAGAAAGAAATGGGTAAAACATGCCAATGGAAGAAGGGGAATTTGGCCCGTAAAGGACATGGACATATTGTCGATATTGTGAAGATAATATTCCCTGATTTAAATGGAGAGAGAAACTAATTTCCTAACGGAGTCACTAGAAGCTATCATCACTATTTTTAGGGGGGTCATTCTATGAAAGTCATAGGTCGCCAGAATCAAAATCTCATCGCCCGCTTCAGAGGGACATTTGATATATATATATATATATANAAAACAACCTACTTGCCTACGACTTTTACTAGCATGCAGATCCGGACTGAAATGTATGAAAAATTTTACAAAGGTCCACAGTTGACTACTTGAATCGAATTAGGGCTGCCTTCTGCAGAAAGTCTGTCTAGTAGTCAGTACTTAAGGTTGTGGTCTACAACACAGCTCTGAGTCCTCACCACCGAGCTTACGGTCGTTTTGAACTTGTAGTCCATTCTGGTGTTTTCTTCTTTTTTGTTCTTTCTTTCGGATTTTCTACAAGTTTACCTCCCTATATTAATTCGAATTTCCTACAAACTTTGTTTGTTTCAGATTTATTACGGAATGTTCCTTTTCGACTTTTTCTTACTTTTTTGATTCTTTTTTTTCATTTCTCCTACACACATTACAAACATGCCTAGTGTAGTTTGCTTATTCTATCTTTCAGTATAGATTCTTCTGCCGAATATATAGTTTTCACATTACTACTGCTTGATTTCATTGCACATTAACATGCTTTTCTTTTACACTCTTCCCTAGATTAGAATGTCAGTAGCAGCTCCTAGGTGGTACCCACGATAAATTGGTGACCTCACCTCTTACATTATTTCAACCTTAAACAACTTGAATACTAAATTCGACGCTGCAATGACGAGGAGTTTGAAGCAAATACGGTGGGTAGCACGACCATCTTCAATAACAAGACATGACTACATCAACAGAACCTTTTCTTAGAATTAAACAGCAAACCATAGGATTTCGAGTTAGTTTGCTTAGCGCGACATAAATCCTCACTTTTTCTTTTAGGCTTTTGCACAACCAGACTGTGCAATTTAAGCCCTAATTCTTTCTAGATTCCGAGGTTGTTGTCCGATAAGACATAAATCCTCATATCTTCCAGGCGATTTGTGTGACCGTGTCACGCAAATATAAGTCCTAATTAAATAAAATTGACAGGATGAAACACTCAAATAATTTCTCCTGGAAACTGAAGCCAAACCATAGGATAGATTGGGAAGTCACCGAGGTTTGCCTCCGGATTTATGACCTCCCCTAGTTCTCCCTCATTTGGATTCCTCAAGGATGTTCTGAATTTGAACCTTTCCCATTTGACACTCTTTGGTTTGATTTCGTTGAAAAGTCCTATCCTTTTGACCTCTTTGAAGATAATATTTCCTGATTTTTATCGAGAGTTTTTCTAATTGACTTTGGTCACTTAAGATGTAATTAACTATAGGGGCTTGCCCTTATAGGGAGCTTTTTCGAACCCAGCTTAATATAAACCCAATTTAATTCTTTGTATTAAATAGGGGAACTTGTCGGCAAATAAAATAGTTTTTCGCAGACCAAACGGATGTCATATATTCCTTTGTTTATTTGATCGAGTCTTATCCTCAAGTCTTATGTTTATCCCTGGGGATAGATACAAGATTTGAGGTAGAACTCTCTTTCATTTAAACGGTGAAAAGTATGGGGTCAGTTTGACTTCATATTTTTTTCTTAAACATCCTTCCGAAGCGGGCAATAGAATTTCGATTCCGGCGACCGACAACTTCTTACGGGCAACTCCCACCAACTTTTTTTTAAGTGCCGACATAAATCAATGGAATTAGTTGGTACTATGATTCATAGAAAGATTAATATCTTATGTATTCAAGAAACTAAATGGGTTGGAGAAAAGGTGAGATTGATAGCTTGGGTTTTAAACTTCTGCATTCTGGTAAGAGTCGCACTAGTAATGGTGTAGGTGTAATTATAGATAAGAGTTTGAAAGATAATATTATAAAAATTAATAGAGTTGGAGATAGAATTATGCCCTTAAGATTATCATTGATACTAAGATTTTTAATATTACATGTGCTTATGCTCCTCAAGTAGGTTTAGATATAGGGTTTAAAGATAAATTCTGGAATGATTTAGAAGACTTAATAAAAATGATACCTCCTGAAGTAAGATTTTTTATTGGAGGAGATTTAAATGGGCATGTAGGTAGAGTGGTAGAAGATTTTAGAAATATTCATTATAGCTACAGTTTTGTAGTGACTAATGAAGAAGGTAGAGCTATTTTATATTTTTCTTTAGTGTAAAATTTTTTTATTACAAATACTCTATTAAAGAAAATAGATCAGCATCTTATTACTTATAAGAATGGTTCTAATTAAACAAAAATTAATTATTTTCTTATGAGAAGAAGAGATCGTCAAGATTGTAAAGATTGTAAAGTCATTCCAAGTGAGGATTTAAGTACCCAACATCGTTTATTAGTTTTAGATTTTAAGATGAAGAGTTTCAAATAAAAAATACTATAACTCATCATGGTAGAATTAGATGGGGTAACCTTAAAGAAACAATTAAAATTATTTTTATCCGTAAAATGCATTATTTCAAATTTTTTGAATGTTCATGATGAAGCAAATGTTATGTGGGATAAAGTAATAAACACTATTAAACAAGTAGCAAAAGATTTACTTGAAGAATCAAAAGAAAAAGTTTCTTTAAATAAAAATATTTGGTGGTGGAATAATAATGTGCAAGAGAAAATAAAATATAAAAAATTGTGTTATAATTTTTTTTTAAATGGAAAAGCTTAGAGAACTAGGAAAAATAAAAAGTGGCCTTAAATGTAAAATAACAATATGTGACACTAAAAATTTTGTTTTTAATGATCTCTATAATAGATTAGATACTAAGGAGGATGAAAAATATATGAATAAACTAGCCAATCAAAGACAAAATAAAAGTAAAGATTTAACTCAAGTAATGTGTATTAATGATGAAAATCAAAAAGCGCTTTACTTAGAAAAAGATATTCAACATAGGTGGGTGAGTTATTTTGAAAAACTTTTTAACGAAGTTTCTAAAAATACAATCAAACTTAGTGATCTTAATATTGTTAATAATAATAAAATGTTTCATTTTTACCATTTCATTAGTGAAAAGAACTTAATGAGGCTTTAAAAAAACCAAGGGTGGAAAGTTTGTACGACCTAATGATATCCCAATTGAAGTATGAAATTGATTAGGAGATTTGGGAGTTTATTTGCTTACTAAACTCTTTAATATTATTTTAAGAACTAAAAAGAAGCTTGAGGAGTGGAGGAAGATTACTTTGGTCCCCGTTTTTAATAATAAAGGGGATGCACAAGAGTGTGCAAATAATAGAGGAATGAAGTTGATGAGTCATACTTTAAAAATATGGGAGAGGGACATTGAACATATGTTAAGACGTATTACAAAGAATTCTCATAATCAATTTGGATTTATGTCGGGCAGGTCTACTATGGAAGTTATAAATTGATGGAGAAGTTCAGAGATAATAAGGTGAATCTACATTTGATTTTTATTGATTTAGAAAAAGCTTATGATAAGGTTCCATGAGGTATCCTTTAAAGAGTTCTTGAGAAGAAAGGTGTTGATATGACTTATATTCAAGTAATTAAGGATATGTATAATAGAGTTGTTACTTGTGTTCAAATTGAATGAGGATTGACCAAATATTTTCCTTTTTCAGTTGGATTACATCAGGTATTGGCTTTAGGCGCAAATATTTTTGCTTTATTTATGGATGGCCTTATTGGACATTTATAAGAGGATGTACATTTATAAGGTGAAAATTAAGTTTTCTATTTTTTAAAAATCTCTCTAAGGTCAGAAAACCCAGAGAAGCAAATTTTATAATTTTTTTTATGTTTCTTTCATTTATTGAAATTATTTTAGTGAAAACTCATTTTTAGCTTTTTAAAAAAATATTTTTAAGCTTTGAAATTCAATATCTTTATTTAGAGATTCAGGAAAAATATTTTAATTGTTCCTAAGTGATTAGAAAACGGTGCTTTTCTGAGAACAACTTTGAGATCTTGAAATCTGACTCTAATCTTGATGGTGGGAGTGACATTACGTGCGTTGCGGCTCGTCGACAGGTCACAGGAAAAAGTTATCATTGGGCACGCCACTGCAGTAGCTTTAAAAGAGAGAGCTTTGGATTAGCTATTTGGCCAATACCTTGTAATCTTAGTGAGAGCACTAAAAAATAACAGAGGTTGATCTGTAGACCTGGTAAGTATTTATTTAATTTAAGGAGATTCTAAAATTTTATTTAAAAAAGTTTGAAAGTAGAAAGATTTAATTAATATAAGGAGAATTAAAGAGCACGCGCAGCCATCACAATTCGATTTAATTTTCAAATCAGCAAAACAAACTCGAAAGAGAGACATGAAGTGTTTAGGACCCAGTGCGGGACCAACTTATCAATGCCCAATGCCTGGGTGGAACTAGTCCGCCATCACACCTATTGGGCATCCAACCCCACATGAAGATTAAAATGTCCTTAATGGCCTCCTGAACCTCTCTATTCGAAGGTGATTGTACAGAGGGTCTTTAAGTCCAATTATTTGACTATACTCACCCAAGAAAGAAGTGGGTGGAGCATGTCAACAAAAGAAGGGTAATCTGGTCCATAATGGACATTGACACATTACTGATATATGAAGATAAGATTCCCTGATTTAAATATAGAGAAAAGCAAGTCCCCAACAAAGTCACTAGAAGCTGTCGACACTTTTTTTTTTATATGGGGGAGATGCTCGTTGGAAGCTGTCGGCTGCCGGAATTGAAATCTCGTCGCTCGCTTTGTAAATGCATATACATATATAGTTTAGAAAAATATGAAATCAAACCGACCCCATATTTTTCATAGTTTAAATGAAAGAGCATTATACTTAAATCCCTGCATCTATCCCAAAAGATAAACACAAGACTTGAGGATGAGACTCGATCAAACAAACAAAGAAATATAAGACATCTGTTTGGTCTGCAAAACTATTTTATTTACTGATAAGTTTCCCTATTTAATATGAAGAATTAAATAGAGTTTATATTATGCTGGGTTCGAACTAGATTTCTATAAGGGTAAACCCCTATAGTTAATTACATCTTAGATAACTAAAGTCACCTAAGAAAACTCTCGATAAAAATCAGGAAATATTATCTTTGAGGAGTTTAAAATGATAGGACTTTTCAACGAAATTGGACAAAGATGTGTGAAAGGGGAATGACTTAAATTTGGAACATTTTTTTTGGAATCCAAAGTATGAAGAACTAGGGGATGTCATGGATCCGGAGGAGAACCTCAGTGACTTCCCAATCTATCCTATTGTTTGGCTTCAATTTTGAGGAAAAATTATTTGAGTGTTTCATTTTGCCAATTTTATTAACTTGGGGCTTACATTCATGTGAAACAATTACACAAATAGCCTGAAAGATGTGATGATTTAGGTCATGACGAATGACAACCTCGGAATCTTAAAACGAGTTAGGGCTTAGATTGTACAGCAAAGCTATACAAAAGCCTAAAGATGAGTTAATGATTTATGTTGCACTAGGCAGACAAACTTGAAATCCTATGGCTTGTTGTTTAATTCTAAGGAAAGAAATTGGTTTAGCTGGGGAAGACATGTTTTTCTATTGACGATGATCGTACTGCCCACCATGCTAGCTCCAAGCTCCATGTCGTGGTGAGTTCAAGTTTTATAGTGTGTCAAGTTATGATGTCAAATCAGATGTCTCTATGGTTGTAGTTCTTTAAATGTTATGGGGCATATTAAAGTTGATTAGAGTGACACCAGTTAGGATCCTATGGTTCCTACCTTCAGGCACTACTATTTTTTATTGGATTTCACTTAGTCCAAATTAATTTATTAAACTCAACTTAATGAGTTCCATACTTTCGTTTAGACCGTGGGAAGCCTCGTTAGCAACCGTAGGTTACCTCCTCCGAGGGATTCCCAATCATCCAATAAAGACATCTTAATTTAGTTGCAATTGTTGTTTTGTGATGTTTGTGATTAAATTATAAGTTATCTTATATTTTGAATGTTGTGACGGTGAATTTTTATTTGGTTGATTTTAGTTTTGGTTATGCGGTTATCCTAGTTTTTTGGGTTTTCATTCAAATCGTTGTTTAACATGCAGGTTTGTGTTTTTGTTCATACATGCAGGTGAGTAAGTACAGTAAAGTACTGAAAAGTAAAGTATGGGAAACTAGAAATGCAGGTAAAATAAATTACAATTAAAGCGTACCTGGATGGTCTTCCTGTCATCTTCAACTGAAACTCAAAATGCATGTGAGGGCATTTATATATTAAAAGCATTCTATGTAAAACAGGGAAATAAGCTTCTGGTGATCTACTAAATCCTAAATCATATCTTGGTGAGCCCTCATTAATTCAATTGAGGATGATTTCATTAAGCAAAATATACTAAGTTTAGTAGACCTCTGAGGTATACAAAAGGTTAGGAGGAAGAAGCAGGTCCATACTTCCCTCTCACCGCCTGGTGAAAAAGCCTTGAGCTCATTTAAATTTATTATGATGCTTAATGATTCATCCTATAAATACCTCTAGTATTCAGTGAACATCGACATTTCAACAATCTCTAAGAGTAGGGTGATTATCATTTGTCATTTAATCTGAGAATTATGTAAGTGAAAACCCTTAAAAGGGGCAAGTTAATGTTATTAAGAAACTTAGCCTATTTTAGTTTTAACTTGGGCTTGTAGTGTTTTAAAGGTGTTCAATTTATAGCTATATTCACTTTTCTAATCCTCACTTACCCAAATTTGATTTAGCCTAGGTCACTACTTAACCCTTAAGACCTTAGGGGATACATTAATAATTTTTGAAAGAAATTGAATTTTAAGTGATAGTAATTCATCATCAAAAGATTTGAATTTCATTTGAACACCAAATAGGGATATTAAATTAGTGAGTTATTAACATCCAAAATGATACCCCTAAGTTTAGGATCATTTAATTTAATAGACCTCCAAGTTTTAATAATTTAGGAAATTGTAAATTTATCCTTTAATTAAAAAAAATGAGGTTGGTTTCTAACAATTAATTTCTTATGTTTCAATCATCTGAACATGTTAATTAAAATCAAAAACTGCCCATTTCCTTTTCTTGAATTAAGCCTAAATGTTAGTTAAGATCAAATTTCTAAAATTATATCTTTGCCCCTACGGCTCTATCACATCATAATTCATCAAATTATTCAAATAACTTTGAAATTTTTATCCTACCACACTCATGGGTCAATAAAGACATCAGAGGAGAAAATGTCATTTTTCAAAATTTAATTTAATTTATATAATTATTTACATGAAAAAATAAGATTTTTCAAAGAAAATTCATTAACTTGACCAAACCAAAGCCTAATCACTTGAAATTTTTACTGGAGGTATACTTAGACTAGAGAACCACTTAGACCAAATGTCATGATTTTTTTAGTTTTATTTGAATTATCAGATTTTTTTGAATTTATGGACTGTTAATTAATTATAAAATAGTTTAAATGTGGAAAATTAAGTTTTATATTTTTATTAAATCTTTCTAAGGTTAAAGAACCCAAAGAAATAAATTTCACATTTTTTTGATTTTCTTTTAAATTATTAGGATTATTTTAGTGAGAAATTATGAAAAGTCCATTTTTAGCCTTAAAAAATTATTTTAAGCTTTAAAATTCAATATGTTCACTTAAAAAATTAGGAAAAATATTCCAATTGCTCTTATGGGCTTAGGAAACAATTTAGAATATTTCCATGAATTTTATTAATTTTATGATTTTTATTATTTTTTAATTATTTAAATATTTAAAATATGACTAAAAATGAAATTTTTTACTTAGATTAAAATTTTATTTTAGAAAATTTCTCTAATCACAGAGAGCTCTCAAAACCAATTTCATAAATTTTAGAGTTTTATTATAATTATTATGATTATTTTAAGTGTTAAAAGTGTCATTTAACTTAGAAAATCAAATTAGGTTATCAAATGAGCTCCATATATTTTAAAATTTTTGTGGGGAGTCCTTTGAACTTTAAATCACAGTGGAGAATTAAAATCAAGTCATTTAGATGTTTATTTTTCCCAAATTAATTTTCTTTGTATTTTAGCATTTTATGAAATTAGGTGTGTTCCTAATGACTTAGCTCATGTCAAATTTTTCGTAAGGTTTTCTAACCATAGTGAATCTACCAAAAATTTTCTTGAATTTTTCTAAGCAACATGCTAATTATTATAATTAATTTTTCGAATTAGATGCATAAACTTGAAAAATACATATCTCCTCATAGGGATCTCCTCTGACTTCGAAAATATCATGGGAGATTCCCCATGATAAAGGCTACAAGTGTCCCAAATAGCATGCCATGGTGAAATATTTGAATGCATGGAGAATCAAAATACTCAAAATAGTATTTAATTAATTAGAAATAAAATATGCATCAAATAAATTTCAAACAATTTCCACATTATTTTTCTCTATTCACTTAGCTCTAAGATATTTTTATTTTATTTTTGTGAATTTTCTACACTAAGATATGGATTTTTGAAGGTAGTGGTTAATTTCTGAATTAAATAAATCCCTATTTTCCTACTTAAACATGCGGCGCCACAGCATCATGTGACGGCTCCGAAGACATGTGTGGTGCGCTCTGGTTGGACGTCGCCATCCATGTAGCCACTGACTCGTCCCGCGCTTTATGTATCAAGCTCCCATCCAATGCAATTCTAGTCGTCTGTCCGATACAAGTGCCATCTAATGGCTCCGCGTCTTTGTCTCTAACTAGTGTGAATCTGTGACTGTTAACCCTAAAACCCTAAGATCTCACTCATTTCTCAACTAAATGACCTCGGGTTTGATCTTATAGACTCTTCTAAGTGAGTAGAACATATTCGTATGGTAAACATGCCATTAAATTAACTTTAATCACATGGAGAGTCAAAATAGGCTCGGGAAGAGGGGAAGTTCAATACTTTTTTCTCTGAGAAAGGAAGCTTCAATCAGAGGTGCTTGACACGTTCGTGGAGTTCCAAGAAGGCTAAGGATTGAGCCTCTTGCAGTGGTGTAATGTTTAGACCCAAATTTGATCAAGGCCGAATTTGGGTGTTGATCAAAGTCTAGGGTAGAGGCTCTCTGTGAGGGGGCTTCTATGGGGATTTTTCTTCTTTCACTGTGGTGAAGGTGTGGGCCAATTCAATTGAGAATTCGTGCACTGTGGGGGTGTGGTGGAGAATGTCATATCTCCGACAAGGATTTGAACTCAAAAATTGAGCTCCAACGATGGGAGTTAGGGCAGAGGATGTTTGTTTTGCACTGAGGAGGTCCTAGAGGGGCTGTGGGAGCAATTTTACCAGGTTTCCTTAAGAAAATTTTTGCACCCTTATGTTGGCCGTAGAGGTGAGGTCTTATAGCCTTGGTCGGAGAGGGGATCTCAGGGCCTGGCCTTGGGTGCAACAGTCTACTGAGGTGGTTGGATGAGAAGCTCTAAAGATTAATTAGAGAGAACTAGCCCTAGGGTTTAGATTCGGTTTGATTTAGGGATGGTGGCCCTCGGTTTTGAGGTGCTCCGGTGACTAGGCCGGTCCGCACGGTCTGAGTAGGTGGCTAGGAGGTCAGGTGAACCAGTGGGAGGTTTAATTAGGTTTAACCCTCAATGGCAAGTTA
The DNA here is from genome assembly GCA_002079205.1 of Phalaenopsis hybrid cultivar. Classification (NCBI taxonomy): domain Eukaryota; kingdom Viridiplantae; phylum Streptophyta; class Magnoliopsida; order Asparagales; family Orchidaceae; genus Phalaenopsis; species Phalaenopsis hybrid cultivar. The sequence goes on from JXCR01134420.1 coordinate 15,238, forward strand.
TGATGGGGGAGACTTTTGGTTAAGGCCCATAAATAAGCGTGAATCCCTTAATTTAGGGATCCATTGGTCCATAGCTCACCAAGGCTGGTCCAAGGGGTTTAGCCTAGTCTATGGAGTGTGCTTAGTGCTGTGGAGTTAAAAATTTGGTGACTTTAGGGTGGTTAGGCCAATTTTGGTGTATGGGTCCAATATAGGTCCAAATGGCCAAATATTGGGTTTATGTTAGGCTAGCCATGACTTTGAGCTCAATTGATTGATCAACATTGTGTAGATGATTGTAATGAAGATTTTTTTTGAAGGGTTGAAATGATTTTGAGTTCAATTGGTGGTTTAATTTGAAGGATTTTGGGATTTCGATCAATTTGGGTATGTTGGGCTAGACTTGGGTCTAGATTTGGCTAGGCTTGGGCTAAGTCCAAATTGATATATTGAAAATGGTCTATAGTAATGTCATGAAGAGTGTTAGACATAAATTTGGTGCCAATTTTGGTATTAGGGCAATCAATTTGGTGGAATTTGGAGGCATGGCCAATTTGGGGCAAGTTTAAGGATTTTTTAGACTTGGGTCAAAATTAAATGAAATTGAGGCTCAACCAAGGCCAATTGAAGGTCAAATTTGATGTTCAAGATTGTTATGGAGAGTTATCAACATAAATTGGGGCAAATTGAGTAGGCTATGGGGTTCAATTTTGTGGGATTAAGTCATAGGGCAAAAATTGGGGGTTTGACTTAGATCAAAACTGAGCTCAAAGAATGGGCCAGTTGGCTTGTATTTGGATTAGATTGATCATATGAAAGGTGAGCTTGGGTTTAGGATTGAAATTGAAGGAAATTTGGACCAAATTGATCGACATTTGAGGTAAATTTGGGGAAATTGGGCTCATAAAGACAATTTGGGGGTTTTATTAAAAATAGTCAAATTGGAGAAATTAGGTTCAATTGGAGGGTCCAAATTGATTTTAGAAGCATTTAAAGTGATTTTGGAGGTTTTGGGTAAGTTTGGGGAGCCAAGGGTATTTTGTAATTTTTGCCATTTTGGGGGTATTTTGGTAAATTTGGATTTTTTGGGTAACTTCGGTATTTTCAAAAGGTTTGAAATGATTTTTGAACAAATTTGGGTATTTTGGGTGGATTTGGGAATTTTAACCAAATGTAGGGCACCAAGGGTATCTAGGTTATTCGTGGGGATTTAAGTGCGAAGGCCAAGTTGAATATTTTGGTAGAATTGGGGTACCAACCACCCTATATGAGCCATGGACCAATGGAATCCCCATTTTGGTCCTCTATGCACTAGTCTTAGCTAAACACTAGCCTAGGGCTAGTGGGCTTGGGGGACCATCTATATGAGTTTCCCAAAAGATCAAGGGATCAAAGTCAATAATTTTTGGTTTAGGGTTGTGAGTGATTGTGGGTGAGAGTGAGTGTTGGTAAATGTTAGTGAGTGTATTAGCTCCTTACCAACACCGTCAACCCTAAGGTCAAATAGTCCTAATGGGGACTCTCCTTGAGCTCCCCCATATTGACCTTACCTACTAAGTGCTAGACGTTAGGACCAATATGTAGAGCTTCAAGTTGAGCAAAGGGAAGTTTAGAATTTCTAATGGTGAGGGTTCCTTTTTTAGTTTTCTAGGAATAGTCAATAGGAAAGTCCTATGGCTAGACCTTAGGCTACTAAAGAGAAAAACTAAACCTCAACCAAAAGTGAGGTCAATAGGAAGATAGTGAAGAAGATGTTTGATCTTAATTTATGCACGGAACATTTTGTTTAGTGTTATTTGTTTTAGTTAATTTGTTGAGTTGGAATGCATTTCCTTTCTAATGAACACTAACTATGCTTATGTTTTGAATTTTGATGTTTAAATTTCAGTGTTAGGAAAATGGTTTGCTTTAGAACACTGAATTTGATTTTTTTTTGTTTGAAAAATGTTAGTTTGTAATAGTATGGATTATATATATAAATGTGAGTTTTGTGTGATTTGTTAAAGTTTGGTGTTAGTGTGATGTTTATATATGCTTAGAAAGATTTATTTGAGTCAAGTAGAGGGTTACGTAAAGCGATACAGAGTAGGTTTCCACAAAAACCAAAATCTGGTGAATTTAAGCTCTGGCGCATGATGCACCATTTTACAGAGCCTTGGAGCATGATGTGTCAAATTGGTGCATGATGCGCCAAAGGTTCAAACACGCCATATAGCCAAGAAAACTGCAAAATCACAGGGACAAACTACATTGTTGTTGCTTAAGTCATCTCCTACCTCAAGATCATGATCTAAGGCATCACATAATGGGCTAAAAAGAAGGATTCGGAGGCTAAAAACCAAAGATTTCATCTTCACTTGGTAAGCGCTTCACTTTAACATAGAAATTTTGTATTTTCACCATGGATTTGGGATATCCAAAATTTGGGATTTTTTATGAAAAAGTTTGAAGAAAACTCATGGTGAAAAGTTTCTTACCAAATAATCTTTCTTGAGGAGTTAGATTTTTTATTTAGTGATTTATTTAGACTATATTTTTATTTTCATAGAATTTTCAAATGACTCCCCGAGTTAAGAGAGGAAGGTCTTTCGAGGAATTTGATGCACAAATATTTGTTAGTTTCAAAGCCTAACATATTTACCATACTCAGATGGAAACAAAAAGAATGATCCAAGAATGGGCGCTTGCAAACCCGAGTGGCGAGGTTGAGAGACTGATTCTTGCTAGAAATTGGGAAAGATTCTACTACTTCACTGCAGTAGCAATTATCTTGATGGTTCAAGAGTTTTATGCAAACTTGAGGTTTACTAATGATGATCACATTTTTGTTAGAGGTAAACAAGTTGAATTTACTGCTGATCGAATCAATACTTTTTTGTGGTTTCAGGGGTATATTTTTCGATGAATACGTTGCATTCGTGTTGACTAATTCATCACTAGTTGAAGTGATTGCATTTTTGACTGATGGATGAGGGGAGTGGAAGATTAAGAATAATAACATAAATAACTTCTTTGCTTCCATGTTGACTATTCAGTCAAAGGTATGGCACCACTTTATTTCTGACAGACTGTTACCAACAAATCATTTGGCTGATGTTACAAAAGATAGAGCTATAATAAAATATTTCTTTCATAAAATGAAGACAATAGATGTTGGTGCACTTATAGTTCATCATGCTCGAAGTATAGCTGGTAGTTCTAATGCTGGTGATTTGGGATACTCTGCCCTGATTTTCACTCTATGTGAACAATCAGGAGTAGAATTCTAACGAAATGAAGAATGATTACAGCCATAGAATCTGATTGGGAGGCATATGATTCAGAGAGTAGAATCATTTGTTGAACCTAGAAGTGGAAGAAGGGATAGGCCCTCTACATCTGCTGCGGGGGCATCTACTTCTTGATCTGCATCACTTGAAAGTATTATGGACCAACTGATGATTCAACAAATGGACATAGTTAATATTCAAACTCAGCTGGGAGAGATAGGAGCAAGAAATGATTATAATTATGAATATCAGCAGAGGAGAGCGCAACATGATATTGATTTTGAAAATGCTATGGTAAGACGTTTTAGGGGTGAACCTAATGTGGACTTTCTTGCTTGCCCCAGTTTCACTTCCTATGCTCCTGTTCATGATGATGAAGAAGAAGAAGAAGAAGAAGATTCTAATGATGAAGAGGAAAGAGATGAAAATTGATTTTTATGAGTTTAGTTTAGTTAGTTTTGATGTTTGTTTTTCATTTGTGAGTGTATTGTGATATAATTTTAATTGGAAAATGTTGTAGTAAAACCTTTTATGTTGTGTGTGAACTGAGTCAGTAATAGTAACTATAGACTTTCACTTTTTTTGTAGTTTTAGCACTTTCAGTTTAGTTTTTTAGTTTTTGTATTTATGTTTTTAATTCTCAGCATATTCTCTAGAATATATTATGTTTGATTTAATGCTTTAAAGTCAAGATGTAGTTTTACAATTAGTACCTGCAGTATACCAAAGCCCATTTTCATAGTCAGAAATCCTCTACAGGTCAGTTTTTATTTTCATGCATTTATTGTTTTCTTTCACTTACTAAATTTTATACTAAAAATATTATTAAAATCACTTAAAAACTTAAGTTTGGGGGAAAGAAAAATTTATTTTGAAAAGAAGTAAACTAAATTTTATTTGTCCTCAATTAACTATATTTAAAAAAAATAATTTAACATGGTGTGGGATATTAAGATTTAACTTTAAATGACTATACTTCTGTTTATAAATATTGTGGTAAATTTTGGTGAGAAGTTTTTAATAATGAAGGCCAATTTTAATGTTAAAGATATTTGGTATGATTAGATAAGACTATGTTTTTCTATTTAAAGAAAAGAAAATTATATTTTTGATGTGTTAAGAATTTTAGAGTTCATGTAAGAAGAAAAGAATGAGACTTTATGAAAAATCATAAACTAACATGAATTTATAAAGTGAAGAAAGGTTTAGAGTTTTGACTTTAAGAAGAGGATAGTGAAGTTCAAAATTAATAAATGCTATCCAGATATAGTAATCCTTACATGGAAGAGAAAAAGAAAAAGAAAAAGAAAAGAAATGATTGAAAAGATCCTAAAAGAAAAGAAAAGAAAAAATAAAAAGAGAGAGAAAATGAAAATGAAAGAAAAATATATATAAGCGAGGAGATACTTGAGGAGATGTCTAATAAAAAATTGGCTTCACTTGAATCAACTTAAGAAATGAGCTTTATTAAATTTTCTAAACTTATATTGGAGTATTAGTAGCATTCCTAGTAAAGTTTTCATGAAGTTCTTTTTAATATGCATGTTCTAAATGACGTTAATATGATAAATTTTCATTCTTCTTGAAATGAATAGAAATTCAAAAATCTTAAATTTGATTACTAAATAATCTTAGACTAAGAATTTGAATCTAAGTTATTAAAGGGTTTTTCTTGAATTTTGTTATTCTATTTATTAAACTAAAGTATAGAAGTTATCTCTATCCTAAGTCATATGTTTTTATGTAATAAAAGTGTCACTTGAGGACAAGTAACATTTTAGTTTGGGGATTTTGATACACCAAAATAATAGACTGTTTTGAATACTAATTTTATGCTTATTTTTGGTAATATTGCACTTTAAAGAAGGGTATTTTCATGTCCTTATTGTAGGTATATCATTTGTAGGCATTTGGAGCAAAAAATGGCAAAAAGGTCATTATTTAGAGCCAAAACAATAAATTTTGGTATTCTGGCGCATGATGCGCCAAAATCCAAAGAACTTATGCATGATGAGCTATGGATGAATTTTTCAAATTAAGGCGGTTCGCAGTAAATTTTACATGAATTTTAAAATGACACTTGTTCTACTCACTTCTTGAAGTAAATCAATGCATCTAGACATTTTGGAAGGTTCTTTTATGAAAGGATGTGTCTCTTGGATCAAATGACACATCTTTTGAATTCAAAAGAGTTAAATTTTGGAGGAAATTTTAAATTCTTTTCCAAAGGAGGTAGCCCAAAAATAAAAGAAGAAGTCTTCTCATTTGCCAAGTGTGTGTGGTGTGAGGGAGACAGAAAGTGGGCGAGAGTTAGAGATAGAGAAAGAAGAGGAGATTTTCTTCTAGGGTTGTAAGAGGAGAGGGAAGGTGAGAGATTTCTTCTTCATTACCTTCTAAGAGAGAAATGAGAGTGATTGTAAAGAGAGAAAGACTTGGAGAGAACTTCTAGGGATTTGTTTGGGAAAGATTTTGAAATAAGTTGTATTTTTATTTTCTTTTATTTTGTAAACCTGTTTTTATTTATGAAATACATGTTTTGTCGTATCGTTCTCATGAATTCTGAGTAGTTTTCTTTCTCTTTCTACCTACTTTGAGATATGCTTTTGGGAAAAATAGATTTTGTTTTTTACAATTTTAAATGTTAATAATTTGTGATGATTTGAACTCCGATATTCATTTACTTTTCGATCTGACCAATTGAAATGTTAAAACTTGTTGAGAGACATATGATCTTAAATGAGATATGATTTCCACAACGTAGTTAGAATCACAATTGATTTCATGAGAGAGTATGTCATCTATGGGATTTGGTGCAAATAAATAGAGAAATATACTTTGTTGGATGCAGAATTGGAGAATTTAAGGTGACAGATTAAAATTCTCAATTTGGTCTAGTTGATTGGAAACTAATGCGATATTGTTAGTCCTAAGGTGAGGGAGTAGTGGGAACACTAGAGTGGCAGCCGGTTTCCTCCCAGCCTAACGAAAGAATTAGGGACCAAACTCTGGATTATTTATTGTTCTTTCTACCACTTGAAAGAGGGTAAAGAATAGGATTGCTCCTATTTAGCACAAAACATTTTTTATATATGTTTTTAAATGATTTCAATTTCTTCACAATCCATATACTCATTGTAAAATTGAAGGATGCTTTCTTAAATTTGAACTTTACAACAAAAACTTTGTTTAATTTTTTTGATTTTAGTTTTGAAAGTTTAGTATTTAGTTTAGTTTAACTTTTGTAGTCTTACATTTGCATTTTAAATAGCATTCACTTGAGTAATTAATTTTCAAACTTCTTACTTTACTTTTATTTTGGTATTTTTAGATTATAAAATAATTTTCATAATTTACTTTTAGGATTTTCTAATTTCTCTGTGGGATCGATATCTAGGACTCCATTAGAGCCCATTATTACTTGAGCGATACCTATACTTACGTTGATTTTAAAGTGGAATTGACTGTTTAAAAAGAGTTTTAAAAGATAAACTATTTTCATAAAAAGTATTTTTTGGGATTATATTGCATATTTATTATATATCTGTTGTGTGTAATTTTGTAATTTTGAAAAATATTTGCAAAATTTTCACTCTAAATTTTTCCCCCACATTAATACTCAATCAAATTTCTCACGGTTTATTTCCATAACATCATCTAATCGAGACGAAAAATCTATACAGTTAAATTCATATCAAATAGACATTCTCTTCACAATTGGTTTAACTGAGCACGATTTTAAGGATTTTGGATTTTACCTATGCACAAGAGGTAAGGCCTCAATTGGGTTTATTCTGAAGCTTTGTTTTGAGCTCACAAATGTCCTCTAAGTGTTACCTCAATCTAAAGTTGGGTTCGCGTAGGAGTTCGATCAACAGGTGGTATGGGCTTGGTCTAGCAGTAGGTTAGAGTGCTCGACAGAGAGGGGTTTTGATGGGGAACCTCCTCGTGTAGTCTGGGCAAGCTTTTAAAACAATAAATTTAAAGTATGGTGGGATGGTCGCGAAAGGTCCTTGTTTTGGGTGAATAAATTGAGCTTGGGTAGTGGATTCAGTGGCTGTAATTGGTGGGATTAAGCTTAGAAATGGTGGGGAAAGCATTGAGAGCAATTTGGAAGGGTCTCCCCAAGGAATTGGAAACACTCTTATAATGGAAATGGGAGGTGGTGTTTAAATAGCCATGGCCATGGTGGCCAATAGAGAAAGCCAGGTGGTGAAAAAGGTTTCTTATGTGGAGGTTTGAGCGCACAATTCACCAGTGCGAGTGAGCCACATTAGATGGGTGGCATTTTGGGTTTGAGCCAATGAGGAGGTCATCAATTTTTGGTTCTTTAGTGACTAGGCAAGCCGACCAAGCAAGGGGAGGTGGCTAGCAAGGTCAAGAGGTTTAATTGAAGGTTTAATTATGATTACATTGGGACTTGAGGGCTGATGGCATGGGATAGAGAGCTTAGCAAAATTTAGGAGAGAATTTGCATGGTTTAAGGGACTCTTGGTCCATGGCTCAAAATTGGGTCCTTATGTGATGTGATTAGCATCATTGGAGGCTAACCAAGGCAGGAAAAATTAAGCATGGGTTAATTTCAATGGCTTAAGTTAATTTAGATTTTAGGCTCAAAATTAGGGTTTGGACTAAAAATTGGATTTGGGCTTGACTTAGGATTGATTTAAAAATTAATTGAAGGGTCCAATTGGTCTAGGGAGATGTCATGAAGAATTTAGAAAGTGAAATTGGGGGAATTAAATTGATTGAAGGGCTTAGTTTGATGAAATTTTTGCATAGGGTCAATTTTGGGGTAATTTATTTGCACTTGGACTTAGGGTTTAAAGTTGGGTTCAATTGGGCTTGAATTTGATGTCAATTGGTCTTGGACGCGATGAATTTTGATTTGGATTTGAAATTGGGGAAGTTTGAAATTAATTTGTAAGAAATTGGGGATGATTTGGGGACTTTAGGTATATAGGGGAAATTTTGAGGTTTTGGTCAATTTTGGTGGATTTGGGCGCAATTGAAGTTGTGATGTGGTTAGGATCAATTTTGGGGATATTTGGAGTTAATTTGGAAGTTTTGGGAATTTTTGGAACATGAAGAGTATGTTGGTATTTTTTTTAAAAGTGGGGTATTTTGAGAATTTTGAAGAATTTGGGGTGTTTTGGTCAATTTGAATGGTTTAGAATGGTTTAAAATGGTTTTTAGGGTAGGAACTTGTAATTTGGGGAATTCTGGGAAAATTAGGGTTATAGGGGTTTTTTTTTGGTAATTTTGGAAATGTTAAGAGGTAGAAGGCCCAAAGATATGTGTTTGGGTGGAATTTGTATCAATTCGACATGTTAATCATAAAATTACTTTTTCTGAGCCATGAGACCAATGGGAAGCCCATTTTGGATCCTCTATGTGTTGGTCCAGGCCGCACTAGCTAAAGGCTAAGAGCTTGGGGGATCACCCACATGAGCTTCCAAAAGAGTAGAGGATCAAGCTAAGGGTGAATGATTTTAGGGTTTACGATTGTGCATGTGTGTGCCTGACCAAGACCAAACAAGCCTCCAAGAGCTAACCCTAAGGTCTGACTATCCTATGGAAACTCCTCTTGAGCTCCCCCATGCTGGTTCCAACCTTCTAAGTGCTAGAGGGCAAAACCAAACACGTGGAACTCAAAGAAGAGCAAAGTGATATTTATAATTTATACTGGGTAGAGTTTCATTACTAGTCCTCTAGAATAATCAATAGGAAAATCTTATAGTTAGATCCTAGGCTTCTAAAAAAGAAAGACTAGACTTCAACAAAAGTGAGGTTAACAAATAAATCCCCAATATGTGTGGTGTGCCGGACGAGCACACCACATGTATTGGCATTTACTGAAGAGATAAAAAAACAACAAAAACTTTCCAATAATTAGTATTAAAATTAATTATAAATATTTTAAAATATATTTTAATATTAAATAATATTAAATAATTTTTATTATAAAATAAATTTAAAAAAATTTAATATTAAAACATTTATAATTAAATTTAATAATAGTTATTTAATTTAAAAGTTTAATATTAAATAAAATAATTTTAAATATTTATTAATTAATTATANTTAAATATTAAATAATATTAATTAACTTTTTAATGTATAAATTTTATTTATATATTAAATAATTAATATATATATATATATTATAATTAATTAATTTAAATATTTTGTATAGTATTTTTAAAAATTAATTAAATATAATAATTATAGTCTCAAATGGGTGGTTTCAAATCTTCAATGTTTAGTTGAGTCAATTAAAACCAATATTGTAACTCAAGTTGAGTTCCTATAGGAATTGAAAAAGCCATAAGGAAATCCCACGACGTGCGACGTGCGACTTACTACCGAGAGCAATCAGCTTGACTTCGGTTGTTGCTTAGACAAGGACCGGTCAGCATTTTGCTCGCGAAGTGGCTTCGGTTGAACCATAACACCACTCGGCGTGCCAGACGCAAAATGAATTTAAATTGACTCTGTCATCGACAAATTTGTCTGAACGACACCGGATGACGAAATAGACCACAAAAACGCGCTCAGAGCAATAATTTCACAGAAAAAAAGATGTCCATTTTCTAATGGTTCAGTGTACAGAGCGAATTAAAAAAAAATCCATGCATATACCTTAAAATTAAAAAAAAAAAAAGGAAAAAAAGAGACTACTTAAACCCAGATACACAACCCTCTCGTCGTCTCTGCCCATTCTCCCGAATAGGACCCGAAACCCTTGCTTCCTCACGTGAAAAAAAACCTGTCTCACCTCTTCCCTCCTTCGGCCTGAGTCCCTTTCCTGAGTCCCTTCCGTGCCGTGCCTGGCTTTCCCGCCCTAGTGCTGCTTGACCAAGCCCCACTCCCTGTACTCTCCATTTCCTTGGTCCCTATCTGCCACTTCCCCCACTCTACCTGTTGCCCTCTTCCGCTCGGGAAAAAAATTTGCGTACGTCAAGGGATGCAGAGATGGGTACATAATAGGGTACACGGGGGTTATATGGGGATTACAAAGGGATTATAACCCCGTTGTACCTCCCGTGTAACTCTCGTATAACCCCGTTGTAACCTGCGCTTTTATTTTATCCATTGGGATTACAAGGTTACAGCGGGGTTATACCGAAATTACACGGGAGGTAAAATGGGGTTATACCCCCTTATAATCTCCATATAATCCCGATGTACACTATGTACCCATCTGTACGCAAATTTTTTCCCTCTGCTCGCCACTACCGCTGTCGCCACTCCTATCCCTATCATTTTCTCCTCGTAGGTTTTGTGATATGCAACTCCTCCTTTTCGGCCATAAATACTCAAGGGTGGCTATTTGAAAGACTGATCTTCTTTCTTGCTCGATTCTTCTTCCCCTTTCGTCAAAGTTATAGAACGTTTCTTCAAACAGTCCGATCATCAAGGCTGTAAGAAATTTCTTATTCTTCTTCCCATTTCGAGCACATATGATCTTCACTTCTTAAATATAATCATTATTCTTCTTCTTAACCAACTTCAACATGTGAGATATGCACTTTAAAATTAAGATGCATTACTTATTTGCTGTACTCTTTATCAAATTTGGGTAAAATCTCTATTAAAGTTTACAAGTTTGCTGTTTGTTTATAAATGGAGGCTGTTTTGACGAATTTGCTTGTCCCACCTTCCATACTATCAGGCTGAGTTGAATGTTGTTTTAGTCACACTATAGTTTGCAAACTTGCTTCTCCAGAATTTTAACGAAGAACACACTTTTTTTTTTTTTTTTGGTCCATCCAATATCCGGCCTATATATATAGCGTTTACTTAATGTATTTATGAAAGTTTTTGAAATTGCTTTATGATGTTGATAGCTTGTATGTGCAGGTTTTGATACTATTGTGAGCTATACCTGAGCTTGGTTTGCATTTAATCTTTTTTGTTTTTCCCTTTTTTTTTTTCTTCCTCGATAATTCTTGGGACAGGTTATTTTGGGAATATTTATTCTTCCCTGAATTGCTTGAGTAGCTTGAAAGGTTATCACTTTGAAAGTGGGTTAAAACCTTGTGGCTCTTGATTCATAGAAGTTTGAAAGCTTGGGATTCTTTGGAATACTATACTATCAGTATTATTTTGGTTTATAGAATCTGAAAACTTTGTAAAATCTATTTCGAACAATTCAAAATTATGATAATTTTTTTTATAGTAATTTAAGATTTTTAAGAAATACTTATGGATTTTCTACTTTGAATGCCTATCTTTACAGGCATGTCGCTCAAATCTTTATCCTCACATCGAAAATACCTGACAACAAAAATACCACATCACTATCTTTTTAGAAGTGGAATACTCTTTTTCACGCCTAGGTTTAAGTGTCAATATCTAACTTTTGTGTTTGATATATAAATAGATAAGAATTGTGTGGTATATATGTCAATTTCCCTTTGTTTTATTATGTAAGATGGATTTACGAAAGCTAGTAATTTGAAGGTTTATTAGAAGAAGGTCAGTGATAAAGATGGGTTTCTGGAAGGGGGTAACACCTGTCTAGGAGTTTCTAAATGTTTATAATCTTTAGTTTGTGTATATTCAAATTTCTTTTTTTCTTCTGATGTTGAATTTGAAGTTCTCTTTCACACTTGCTGTCGTTCTAAAGGACTGTACTTACTGAAGGGACATTTTAATTTGAGTTGAGTGTATGGTGGAGTCCATGTGAAATTGAATTCTTTGTGTTGGATATATAAATACATACGAATTGAGCGGCACGTATGTGGATATTCCTTAATTTTTGCTGACAGCAAGTTGACTTTCTCCCGGTGAATTATTGGTTTGCTCTCATAATTTCCAAATTGAGCAGTTCTAACCGTGCACAGGTGGTGTTCCATTTGGTAATTTTGATTCCGATGGATCCTGGTCCCTTTGAATTTTCTATTAACACGATTTTATTATGAGTAACGAATTATTTCTTACTTTTATTTTTTATACTGCTCTTTCCTATGTGTGCAGTTATAAGGAAAAATAATTACTTTCCTATACATACTTTCCTATGTGTGCAGTTAATATTAAGGTAAGGTATATACCATTTTATCCATGTGTGAAAGGGTGTATATCACTTTCCTTTAAAAGAACGGCATTCTTGATATAGTATGAAAAGATTTGGTTGACAAAAATTCAAAAGAGTAAAGCTTTGGAGTTAAATATGTGAATACGTAGGGATTGAGTAGTATGTATGCAAATCTTTAAATCTTCCTAATCTTCTTATATGCTGACCTTAATATTAATTGAGGAGATGCTTAGCTTAGGTGGAAATATTCATAATGCCGCAGTGTCTTATGGACCATCAAGAGAGACTATAGGTTGAGATTTTTGGGGATAAGGGAGATGATGAGAAAAGCATATAGATATGTGGAAAATATTGGATATCCTAACCCGATGACTGCTAGAGGGTCATGGTTTGGAACTACTGTTCTCTATCATTTGGTAAAGAGTCACCCCTTGCTTTTATGGGTTGTTGGCAGCTCCAGCCTGACGGTGTGATTGACCCATAAACTATGTGTGAACATAAAACACATATTTTTCTGATAAAACTCATGTTTGTCTTTTAGATGAAAAGTATGAATTTCTTATATATATGTGACAAATTAAGGCCTTTTTAGTGTTACTTTCTGCAAGTTCGTGGGTCAGTCACATTGACCAGGCTAGGAGTTACCCTTCCTTGATTGCCTTGCGGGTAGCCTTTCACCCTATGTTGGATGAAAGTGGTTAGGGCTCCGGTCATACATTATGCCATGGATGTCCCTCGAGCATTATGACACTGCAGCATAAAGCTGCAGTGGTGTCATACATTATGCTGACAATTGCTATGGATGTCTCACGAGAATTGTTAGGGCTCCAGTTCTGACTCTGTGCCCCCTTTACCAAAATCCTTATACCCAACTTTGATCTTCCATATATATGTCATCTGATTTTTTTCACACATGTGCTAATATCTTCTAGTTTTAATTAATTTGTCATAGTATTTGCATGTTTTACATATAATTCTAACCCTTTTTAGCAGTGTCGTCAGAGGCAACAGACACATAGTACCATTTCATTTTTCTTAATATACTTTACTGTACATATTTTGTTTATACCTGCGACATTATTATTATGTGATTTACAATAAATGTAAAAGACTATAGGGTAGATGACTGTAGGCCATCTGTTTAGGAGGAACAATACAGCAAGACATAGCGACCTAACCATAACAAATATTTGTCAATTCTGCCATACTTCTTAAAACCCAAAACCAACTCAGTAGGGAACTTGGACTAAGCCATCCGGGAAGCAAGACGAGCATGCAGGCGACTGGAGGACAACTTCAGACAACAAAACATGATGCGAAGGATGAATCTCACTTGAATCTTTCATAGTCATAAATAACATGAACTCTTAATACTTCAAGGTTGTTTGTCTAGCACGACGTAAACCGTCACAATATATTTTAGTCATTCGTACGATCATATGTCATAGATATAAGCCCTAAACACTTTTAGGATTATGAGGTTGTCGTTCGGTACGCCATAAACTTTCTATCTTCTTGGGATGTTTGTATGATTGTATGTTGTGCAGATATAAGTGCCAAATTTCTAATAAATTGTTGGATTCAAACATTATAATTTCCCTTCCTAAGACATAAAGTTAAACAATAGAATAGTCTAAGAAGTCATTCTCCTCAGAATCTATGACACCTCTATCTTTTTGTTCATTTAGATCCTGAAAATAATTGTTTCTATTTGAGCCCGTCCTATTTGATATTCCCACAACCAACCGTGAAAACTAACTTTGAATTCTTGAAGATGAAATCTCAATCTTAATTGAGAGTTTTCTTAGGTGATTTTGATTGCATAAGATATAATTAACTATAGGGGCTTGTCTTTATAGGAGACTTAGTAACCTAGATAATCTAAACCATATCTAATAGGGGAATTGTCGGTCATAAATTATGCAAACCAAAATAGAGTTAAAACTTTCTTAGTTTAAATAGTAAAGCCTATCAAGTGGTACATTCATCTTTTGAAATGGTATATCATTTGTGGTATTGTACTCAATTACTTAAACTATTAGGTATATGAGATCTGTTCGGTCTCATATTTTTCAAAATTAAAGTACTACTTTCAAGATCAAAATCATATATATAATAAATTAAATTATTTTCAAAACAACCGACAAATCCTAAAGGGTGGCACACAATAAGTGATATGAAAAATGTAAAAAAAAATAATGAGCTTATGTTAGGCCATGTTGGAAAACAAAATACAAAACAAAAACCATGCAACCAGTTATGCAAAACAGAACTGCCACCCCTAGGAAACGGTGTACAAGTAGTTTGAGAGGGCAATTTCGATGTCTACTATTTATAAAGATAAAGAACAAATCAGTCAAAGCCATTAAACAAAGTCTAAAGACATGAAAAAAATTAAAGGGGGTCACCACCCATTCAATAGTGTGTAACAACGACCAAAAAGAGAAATATCGCTAGTCCTTTCAAGCTTTATGAAAGCCGGAAGACTCAATGGTTTCTCTGTCAGTAAAGACTGATCTTGATGGATCGTCAAGTGCCCCATATCCACTTCACTACATAAGGTAGTGCATTGATTATGTGACTCTTCAAAAAGTGAAATAAAACTTGGTTAACCTCCCAACGACATAATGTCAAAGTCTAGCACTATGACTACAAGAACAGAGCGTGTTGCCAGGCTTTTTATCAACATATAACATGACATTGGACCATAAGGCGAGGGAAAAAGTCGTAGCACCTAAATTGGTGTTATGAATTTAGCCCAGTTAAAAACCCCACCCATGGTCGTGATGTTGAGATTATCAATATGACCAAGTCCTGTGGATACGACACCGCTACACTATGAAAAATTATCTAGGCATCAGACTGATACTAAGTACAATGACCTCGCACTATTTTGGAAGCACTATTGCATGGTTATTGCAGAGGGTGAAATGATGATTACATACTAAGAAAACAATGTAAACCCATTAGTTTAAGAAAAAAAAAGAGATTAAACCCATAACATCCGAAGTAGTGACATCACAGATCAAGGGCATATCTATGACCTAAAAATTGTAGAAAGAAGTAAAAAATGAGGCGTAGTAACAAGGAAATAAGGGAGACTTGGCCTATATTTTCTCTAACAAAATTCTAGCCATGTTCCTCTAAAACAAAACCTTATGTTTTTCCTTTAAAGGAAAACACAGAAGGGAAGAGATTCTTACCTAGATGTTGTTGAATGACATCTAATGCCATACATCCCGACTGATAGTTTCACCAGCTCCTACGATCACCACATACATCAATAGTGGTACTAGGAAGCTCTGCTAAAGAAGAGGAGAGGATGTTGGGGTAGCGGCAAGAAGGAATCGCAAGCTCTTGTAGTTGGAAGATGAGGAAGTTGCACAAAGCTCCAACCATTAGTTTAATGGCTTCAAAATCTCAACAAAGTCAGACTGAAATAAAATTTTTAGCCCCTAGGCTACCCCTTTTATAGGACAAAAAGGCAGCGAAGGACCAGAGCATTAATGGAATGATGGATGCCACATCGATTGACATGATAGGGTACACGACTTGAAGCCTAACCTTAGGCCAACTTATAATTCCAACTTGGTATAAAAAGCTGAAGCACCACCTATGTGGCAGATCCAATGCTAATAGGTCATCATAGCAGTTATCCAATCAGAAGCTACAATAAAACTTGAACTGTAGAACACCTCAGTGTTGGTCATGGTGTCACAGTGATGTTGTTTTGTCTGATGCCACATTTGTATCTGTAATGATGTCTACTTTAATGTGACTGAATGGAGCTTGAAACATCAAGGTACCTTGGTGTTGACATAGAAAATGAAACTAAGCAGTGATTTGGGTCCTAATATGCTATATATATATATATATATATATATATATATATATATATATATATATATATATATATAT
>JXCR01134420.1:41516-73852 GCA_002079205.1 Phalaenopsis hybrid cultivar
GACATACCACGGAGCACACCACTCATTACAGTGAACAATTTTTTATTTGGAAAATGTTCTTTAATTTTCTTTTCAAAACAGAGTGGTTTTTCTAATTCAAGCCTGAACAAATGATCAACAATTTGATTTTTGGTTCTCTTCTGATCTACCATTTTAAAATCAAATTCTTGTAAAAGAAGAATCCATCTTATAAGTCTCGGTTTAGTATCCTTCTTTTTCATTAAGCACTTAATAGCAGAATGAACTGTATGTACTATACAATGAGTTCCAATCAAATATGATCTAAATTTATCAAAGGCATATACTGTAGCAGAATGATCCGTATGCACTATACAATGAGTTCCAATCAAATATGATCTAAATTTATCAAAGGTATCTGCACTATACAAGAGTTCCAATAAAATTAGATCTAAAGTTATTAAAGACATATGACAGAGACTTTATATATGCTCAAAAATACAAGAATTTGATACTGCTGCTAGACGATTTAAATCTCCAGCAACAACGCCAAAAACTTGACAATAGTTATAGATTTGATAAAGATGTGTATAAAATATTCAATAATTGCAAAATCACACTTATCAACGCAAGTATACGTATCACTCAAGTAATACAGGGCTCTAATAGAGTCCTGGATATCGATCCCACAGGGAGTAATATTAGAGGCTATGAACTTAAGAATTAGAAAATCAATACTTAATCACAACAACATAGTTCAAATTGCATATTTGTCACTAATAGGAAATTAAAATAAAAATGTAATCTTAATAAACTTTCAATCAACTAATTCTACTAATAAAGTTTCTAATGTGAAGTTCAATATATAAGAAAACATCCTTCTCCTTGTCAAGAAATTTAAGTGAATGGATAAATTGAATCGGTTCAAATTGTATTGTGCCAAATAGGAGCATACCTATTCTTTACCCTTTAGACCAGGCATAAAGAACATTGACTAATCCTATGCTTGGTCACTGAATCTGCGGCTAGGCTGGGAGGATACCGACTCTCACTTCGGAGCTCCCACGTTCCCCTCGTCTGAGGGCTAACATCTACACTTCAACACCTAAACGATATGACCGAATTCAGGATTTTAGTCTGTCACTCTAAAATCTCTAATTCTACGCCCGATAATTTTTATTTCCCTATTTATTTGCACCCAACTTTTAAGGACTTTGACCTCCCTAAATCTTAGATGTAATCCTCACTTTAGTTGTAAAACTCAACATATTTTATCAAATCAATTGACCAGATTGAAAGTAAATTAAGATTAAAGTGAAAAGATCATCACAACTTCTTTAACATTCTCATGGCAAAACCAATTCAAATCACCATTTCACAAAATCTCAAGACAAGGAGAAAGACAGAGAAAACTACTCGGAACTCATGGAGAAAATACGACAAAAGTTGGATTTCATATATAAAAGCAAAGTGATACAAACTATAATAAGTAAATACAACTTATCTCGAATTCCTCGTTAAGTAACTCCTCGAAGTTCCTCTGAATCTTTTCCTTTCTTTACAGCACACAGAATTCTCCTTTGAAGCGGCAAGGAGGAAGAAATCTCTCACTTTCCTTCCACTCTTACAATCTATCGAAGAATTCCTCACATTACCTAACCCTAATTTACACTCCCCTTGACACCCATGGACCTCTTGACACTCGTTGGACACTCTGGACTCCCTTTTTCGGCCTAAGCGTCCCTTCAAAAATTGTCCACATTCAATGCATCTTTTGAGAGAACCGTCGTTCTCGCCGTCGGCGGCCTTCTAGAATATTTAATTCTGGATTCTCGGAAAAAATCTGTCGTCAGCGGCGTCGATGGCAACTTTGGCGCCCAAGATCAAATCTTCATATTTTGGTCCTTTTTGCTCCAAATTCGCTCCTTTTTGCATCTTTTTGCTCTAATGACCATATTCAACATACCTGCAACAAAACATCAAAAATACCTTTCTTTAAAGTGAAATATCATCAAAANTAGATACTATTCCATAAATATAAGTTCAGGAATGTATTTAAGTTTTTTCTTTAGGTAGGTCCAAGTGAAACCAATTTTTTTTAGGCATCTCCTCAAATTTCTCCTCACTTATATATTTTTTCTTTTTCATTTAGATTGCTTTCAATCCTATATATTTTTCTTTTCTTTTCAGGGATTATTGTCAATCTTTTCTTTTTCTTTTTCAAGTGAAGATTACTATATTTGGATAGCCTTTAATAATTTTGGACTTCATTTTTCTTTCCCTAAATTTGAAACTCAAAGCATTCTGTTGCCTTATAAGTATTTCATAGCTTTTACATCATTGAGCCCCAATCTTTTCTTCTCAAATGAATTTCTAAGATTCTTAATATTTTAAAATATAGTTTTCTTTACTTTAAATAGTTAACTATAGTATTATTCTCTTATACTAAATAGCTTAATCTTCAAAATTAATTTTCCTTACAAAAATATTCCTTTAAATCTACCATAATATTTAAATATCTACAAAAATAATTTTCATTACAAAAATATTTCTTTAAATCTACCATAATATTTAAAATATCTATAAAAAAATATAGTTATCTGAATTAAATTCACTACATGAAATCATATAAATAATTTTGGAAAATATTGAAATAGAGGACGTTCTCTGAATTAAATTCACTACATAAAATCATATTAATATTTTTTTAAAATATTTAAATTGAATAAATTCACTACAAAACATGATATTAATAATATTTGAAAATATTTAAATTGAGAACATATAATAGTTAATATTTTTCTTCTCTCCCCCAAACTTAAATTTTTCAACATGGAATGATACAGGTGGAAAGAAAGATTCTAAATATAAATCATATATTAGTACTTTAGGCATTTTCATCATTCTGGAATTTTTGTAGTTCCTTCTTAAAATTTTACTTCAACTGGTCTGTAATATTAGGAGTTTTCTATACATATAAATTATTAGAGAAGTTGCTGGGTAATAAAATTTTGAAATAAGCACAAAACTAAACATTATACATACACAATATTTCACTAACACATCACAATACTAAATAAAAATAATTACAAATACATCACAATGCAAAATAAATAAATAAATAAATGACATCACATTATAATTTTACAAAGTACTAATCAAAGTCTATTACAACTACAAATGCAATTTTTAAACTACAACACTAAACACTTATGCAAACATAAAATAAAATAGACAATAAAATGAAAGTACAAATAACATACATCTATCTCTATCACAAAATCACAAAACAAATGTACATCAATCACTATAATATATCAAAATCTCATACTATATCCTTGTCTCCCTAGTCAGCAGGTTGATTGGGCTGATACTGAGTATAACGGGGGCATTCAGGAAAAGTAACATCAGGCTCACCTCTGTAGTGTCGGGCCTGAGCTTCGTAGCAAGCTATCTCAAAGTCAGAATGCATCTATAGATACGCACTATCATGATCATGTCTAAGTTCTAATCTCCCAATTCTTTCATTTATTTTCTCTATACTTTTCTGCTGCAAGGTTAACTCATTCATTAAATCGTGAAGGGTAGGGGAACTAGAGGAAGGAAGGTCATAACTAGTAGAGGGGATATCTCTACTAGTACAAGGTTCTTTACTCCTACTCCAAGATCTCTATGCTTCATGGGATTCATACGTCTTTAAATTAGCTTTACTAATGGGTTTCATAGGGTAAACCCATTCTTCATCATCTCTATCTTCAACTCCAAAAAGTTGGCAAAGTGCATAAATAAGGTCAGGATGTCCCAGACCTCCACTGTATTCACTCATTAGCGTGGTCAAAATATTCTTATAAATAATTCTCCCCACATTTATAGTCTGATTATTTTGAATATAAAAATTCAGAATAGCTCTATCTTTTTTCACCTCACTACGGTGATAGGTTGATAACAAAGTAGAGGAAATAAAATAATGCCACGCTTTAGATGTAACATTTAACATGGAAGCAGAAAAATTTACCCGTTCTCGCTGCTTTATCTTCCATGTCCCTTTCCACCAGTGAAAAAGTTAATGACATCGTTCAGCGGGTCTTCCATTGTACTGAAGGTTTCATAATTGAGATTAGGAGTCTGGGACTTCATAAAATGAGTTAATGCGGGCGGCACTAAACTCAACAGAAAATCCTCTTACTTGATGGGCATATAATTCTTTCACAATATTCATAGCAGCCTTGTTGGTGGTATAACAGAAATTTTCCCACCTCCGTTCAGTAATAACTCATTCAACTTCTCCTCTCGGACTCTCAAAAACACGATCTTGGATACATTTCTTCCCTTGAAATACTGAAGTAAATCTCTACTGAGCCTTCGCATTGATGAAGCAAGACTCGTCAAACTCAAGTCGTCTCTTTTGTCGCAGAGCCATTTCAATCTAATCAAAATTATAAAAAAAATCTAAAATACACTTCAAATACACAAATAATGGCTTCTAAGAGTGACTTTAAGAGTTCAAAACTAAGTTCCATGAATTTCTTTCAAATATTTTCTCCACATTCTCAATTTTTTTTGGATCTCCTCAATGTGGGAGAAATTCAAGGTGAAAAACAACTATTTTTAGTTTGGAGTGAAGCTCTTACCGAGGGATGATAAAATCTGATGTCTAAACTCTTTGAAATTGCCCCAAATCCAAGATCTCTCAAGCTCTAGGTCAAAATTTTTGTTTTTTAGAGGAAGGGGATGATGAATAGTGGCGGTTGACTGGTCAAAATAGCGGTTAAAAGTGTTTTTTCGGTATCTCGCCATCGGCGGGGTCTTTAGAGCTGTCAGCAAACTCTATTGAATTAAATAGCATAAGTCTCAGGAAAAATCCGTCGTCAGCGGCGTCGATGGCGCCGTTGGCGAGATTGTCAAAATTTGTTCAATTTCCAGATTTTTGCAATTTCGATAAATTTCAAGCCTCGTTGACATCTGTTTAATCGTTCTAGACATAAATTTTAAAGTGATTAAATGATGTACTAACACAAATAACATTCACAACACAAAACATAACAATTATATATAAAATTTAAGGGTTACAATACACGTTATACGACACATAAGTTTGGTATTTTTGAGTCTTGCTTTATGAGTCTTGTTTAGTTTATTTTTGATGTTTGATTATTGTTCGTGTTTGTATTATGAACTTTTATTTGAAAACTTTTGTTAAAAAAACTTTTATGCTGTGTTGTGAACTGAATCTATAATAGTAACTGTAGACTTTCACTTTTTCAGTATTTTTTATTTTCAGTTTAGTTTTTTTTAGCCTTTGTATATATGTTTTTAATTCTCAGCAAGTTCTCTAGTATATATTATGTTTAATTTAATGTTTTATAGCCTGTATGTAGTTTTACAGTTAGTACCTCCAGTATACCAGAGCTCAGTTTCATAATGAAAAATCATCTACAGGTAAGATTTTATTTTCATACATTTAATGTTTTCTTCATCTACTAAATTCTATACTGAAAATATTTAAAAAAAACTCACTTAAAAACTTAAGTTTGTGGGAAAGAAAAATTTCTTTTGAAGAGAAGTAAACTAAATTTTATTTGTCCTTAAGTAACTATTTTTTTAAAATTAATTTACCATGACCTGGGATATTAAGATTTAACTTTAAATGACTATACTTATGTTTATAAATATTACGGTAAATTTAGGTAAAAAGTTTTTAATAATGAAGGTTAAATTCTAAAGTTAAAGATATTTGGTATGATAGGATAAGACTATGTTTTTCTATTTAAAGTAAAGAAAAATGTATTTTTGAAGTAATAAAAATTTTAGAGTTTCATGTACGAAAAGAAGAATGAGACTTTATGAAAAATCATAAACTAATATGAATTTTGAAAGTGAAGAAAGATATAGAGTTTTAACTTTAATAAGGGGATAGTGAAATTCAAAATTATTAAAAACTATTCAGATATAATAATTCTCACTTGAAAAAGAAAAAGAAAAAGAAAAAGAGAAGAAATGATTGAAAAGAACCTAAATGAAAAGAAAAAAAAGAAAAATAAGTGAGGAGAAGCTTGAGGAGATGTATAATAAAAAATTGACTTCACTTGAATCAACTTAAGGAAAGAGTTTTATTACATTTTATAAACTTATATTGAAGTATTAGTAGCATTCCTAATAAACTTTTCATAAAATTCTTTTTCATATGAATGTTCTAAATGTCCTTAATGTGACAAATTGTAATTCTTTTTGAAATGAATAAAGATTCAAAAATCTTAAATTTGATTACTAAGTATTCATAAACTTAAAGTTTGAATATAAGTTATTAAAGGCTTTTTCTTAAATTTTGCTATTCTATTTCTTAAACTAAAGAATAGAAGTTATAAGTTAATCTCTATCCTAAGCCATATGTTTTTATATAGTAAAAGTGTCACTTGAGGATGAGTAACATTTAAGTTTGAGGAATTTTGATACACCAAAATAATATACTATTTTAAGTATTTATTTTATGTTTATTTTGTGATATTACACTTTAAAGAAGGGTATTTTTTTGTTTTTATTGCAGGAATATCATTTTTAGACATTTGGAGCAAAAGTGATAAAAGGAATAAAATTTGGAGCCAAAATAGTGAATTTTGGGATTCTATGACTTCCTATTTTAAAAACTCCACTAGATTTGGAATTTTCAACCGAAGAAAGTTCATCAATCTCGACGCACAGAAATTGCATGATCGAGTTATAGTGAAGAAGAGGCTTATTAAAGAGAGGGGATTTCTGAATCGAGTATTCAACATGTCAAATACTCGAGTCGAAGACGTTATTGTGTTGAGGCATTGGGAAGTGTTTTGCTACTCTACTGTCGTTGTAGTAGTCCTTGTGGTGAAAGAATTTTAAGCAAAGCTTCAATGGATCTGCCAAGGAATGATCTACTTGCGAGGCAGTTTTGTGCAGTTCACTCCTTTGAGAATCAATGAAATGTTTATGATTGAGAACGTGTCTGTCTACCACTATGCAAGTTTTACCCCTACAAGAGACAACACGAATGAACTCTACTGTTACCTTACGGATGAAGACGCTAATTGGGAAGCCCTAGATGATGGGAATGTGAGTTTTTCTTCAGCATTGTTAAGTCCTACTTCAAAGGGATGACATTTCTTCATTTCCTCAAAATTACTGTCTACTATGAAAATTAGTAAGGTCATGAAGGAGAGTGCTATTTTGAACTACTATATTCAAACTCAAAAACCTGTTGATATTGGAGCCATAATTATAAAATTTATTTTGGGTTTGATCATAAATGGATCTGTAACTGGATTGGGACATCCATCTACTATTTTCCAACTCTGCAATCAATCGCAAGTACCTTATGAAAGTTGGGAGAAAGTACTAGTGCCTTGGAAGCCGATGGATCCTGAAGTCTACTGCAATTGCATTGGAATGAGAGATGAAAATGTTATGGATGTATTAATGGATCAAGAATTTTAGAATTCATTACCTATTCAGCACTACAACAACTCGAGTGCACTTTCAAAGAGAATTAAAAAGATAGAGAAAGAGGTGCATAATCTTATGCATGTAATTGATAATATTTTTTAGATGTTGGATCACTTGGATTGGAGACTTAAGGAACATTTTGAACATACAGGGTGTATTGAAGATGGTTTGGGACGTATATTCAAGAAGTATGCATTAATTGAGGAGAAAAATTTAACTGATGAATTTCCATTTAGGCCCTTCTACAATCTGTATATGCACTACCAATCTAAGGGAGATCTCCAGGAGAACGAGAGTGAAGAAGATGTTTGAAATTGAGATAAGCACGAAACGTTTTGTCTAGTATTGTTTGTTTTAGTTTGTTATGTTGGATTGCCTTTACTTTCTATGGTTGCACTATCCATGTTATTGCTTTGAAGTTTGATGTTTAGATTTCAGTGTTTAGGATGTTTGGTTACTTTAAAACACTAAATTTATTATGTGTTGGCTTGAAAAATGTTAGTTTGTAATAACTTGAATTTCGTATGTAAATATGAGTTTTGTGTTGTTTGTTAAAATTTAGTGTTAGTTTGATGCTTAATTATGCTTAGAAAGATTTATTTGAGTTAAATAGAGGTTGATGTAAAGCGGGGTACGAAGCAGATTTCCTTAGAAACCAAAATCAGGCAAAAATACGCTCTGACACATGATGAGCCAAATTACAGAGCCTTGGCGCATGATGTGCCACATTTGGCACATGATGCGCCAAAAGTCCAAACATGCTATATTGCCTAAAAAACCGCAAAATTGCACAGAAACCTCCATTTTCACTGCTTGAGTCAACTTCTACCTCAATACCTTGGTCTAGGGCATCACATTGCGGGCTATAGAGAAGGATTTGGAGTCCAAAAATCATAGATTTCATTTTCTCTTAATAAGAGCTTCACTTTAACTTAGAAATTTTTTTATTTTCACCATGTATTTTGGGAGATCCGAAAAATGAGATTTTTGATGAAAATGCTTGAAGGAAACTCATGGTGAAAAGTTTCTTACCAAATAATCTTGCTTAGGGAGTTAGATTTGAGATTTAGTAATTTATTTAGAATTTATTTAGATTTTCGTAGAATCTCCAATGGCTTCCCGAGTTAAGCGAGGAAGACCGACCGAGGACTTCAATGCTCGATGATTCGTTAGTTTCAAAGCCCAACATAGTTACAATACACTATTGGAGAATAAAAGATTGATCCAGGAACTGGCGTTTGCAAACCCGGGAGACAAGATCGAGAGGTTGATTCACGCTATAAATTGGGAATTATTTGGCTACTTCACTGCTGTAGCAATCGTCCCTATGGTCCAGGAGTTCTATGCAAACTTACGATTCACCACGGGAGATCACAGTTTGGTGAGAGGTACGAAAATTGAGTTTACTTCTGAAAGGGTCAATGCATTTTATGGGCTTAGAAATGTCTTCCATGATGAATATCCCGCTTTTGCTATCACCGATTCATCACCGGAAGAAGTTATTACCTTTCTGATTGATGGAAGAGGGGAGTGGAAAATAAAGAGTAATAAGATAGTTAACTTTCCTGCTTCCATGCTAACTATTCAGTCCAAAATATAGCATCACTTCATCTCTGCCAGACTTTTACCTACAAATCATCTTGCTGATGTTACAAAGGGTCGAGCTGTGTTGAAAAATTGCATTTAAAACATGAAGACAATAGACATTGGTGCACTTATAGTTCATCACGCTCGGAGTATTGTTGGTAGTGCTACTGCTGAAGGCTTGAGATATCCTACCCTTATTTTTACTCTATGTGAACAATCAGGAGTTGAATTCCATAGAAATGAAGAGAGATTACAGCCTCTTAATCCGATTGGGAAGCACATGATTCATAGAGTAGAATCATTTGTTGAGTCTAGAAGTGGAAGGAGGGATATACCCTCTACATCTGCTGTAGGGGCATCTACTTCTAGTGCTGCATCTTTGGAAGGGGTTGACCAGCTCATGATTCAACAATATGATATCATTAATATACAGACTCAGTAAGGAGAGACAGATGCAAGGAATGCATATAATGATTGATATTGGTAGAGGAGAGTTCAACATGATATAGATTTTCAAAATGCTATGGTTAGACACTTCATGGGTGAACCTAATGTAAACTTTCCTGCTTGCCCCACCTTTGTCCCCTATGCTCCCATTCGGGATGAAGATGAAGAAGCCAGAGAAGAAGAAGAAGAAGATGATGATGATGATGATGATGATGATGGTGAGGAAGGAGATAAGGACTGATAGTTTGATTTGATGTTATGTGTTGTTTGTGTTTGTTTGTACTATATTGCACTTTTTATTTGAGATTGTTGTTTTCAGACTTTTATGTTATATTGTGGACCAGTAATTTGTAATAGTAATTGTAGATTGTTTACTTTTCAGTTTCAGTTTTAGTATTTTCAGTTTGAGCTTGTTGAATGTGTAGTATTTTTTAATTTTTATTTTTCAGTTTTAGTATTTCTGTTTTAATTTCCAGCAAGTTCTTTAGAATATATTATGTTTTATTTAATGCTTTAAAGCCCGTATGTAGTTTTACAGTTAGTACATGTAGTTTACCAGAAACAATTTCATGTTCAGAAATCCTCTACATGTGAGTTTTTATTTTCATGTATTTATTTTTTTCTTTCACCAACTAAAATTTTGTACAAAAAAGTTTTTTAAAATCATTTAAAAATTTAAGTATGGGGGAAAAGAAAATTTTCTTTTGAAATGGAGAAAATCAAATTTTATTTGTCCTAAAGTGACTAAATTTTCCAAAATTTATTTAACATGACCTGGGATATTAATATTTAACTTTAAATGACTATACTTTTGTTTAAAAAATATTATAGTAAATTTAGGTAAAATGTTTTTAATAATGAATGTCAATTCTAAAGTTAAAGATATTTGAAATGATAGGCTAAGACTGTGTTTTTCTATTTTTAGTAAAGAAAAAACTATATTTTTGAAGTGTTAGGAATTTTAGAGTTTCATATAAGAAGAAAGGAATGAGGATTTATAAAAAATCATAAACTAATATGATTTTCTTAAGTAAACAGAGGTATAGAGTTTTGACTTTAAAAGAGGACAGCGAAGTTCAAAACTATTAAAGACTATCCAGATATAGTAATCCTCACCTAAAAAAGGAAAAAGAAAAGAAAAGAAAGGATTAAAAAGATCCTAAAAGGAAAAAAAAAAAGTGAGCAGAAGCTTCAAGAGATGACTAATCAAAAAAAATTTTCTTGAATCAACTTAAGAAAAGAGTTTTATTACACTTTCTAAACTTGTATTGAAGTATTTGTAGCATTTCGAGTAAAGTTTTTATAAAGTTCTTTTTCATATGAATGTTCTAAAGGTCCTTAGCATGACAAATTGCAATTCTTCTTAAAAGGAATAGAGATTCATAAATCTTAAATTTGATTACTAAATATTTTTAAACTTGGAGTTTAAACCTAAGTTATTAAATGTTTTTCTTAAATTTTATTATTCTATTTATTAAACTAAAGTATAGAAGTGATAAGTTAATCTCTATCCTAAAGTCACATGTTTTTATGTAATAAAAGTGTCACTTGAGGATAAGTAACATTTAAGTTTGAAAGATTTTGATACACAAAAATAATATATTGTTTTAAGTATTCCTTTTATGCCTATTTTTGGTGATATTTGACAGCGACTTTATATATGCTTAAAAATACAAGTATTTAATATTGCTACTAGAAGATTTAATTCCTCAACAACGGCACCAAAAACTTAATAATGGTTATAGATTCGATAAAGATGAATATATAAAATATTCAATAATGGTAAAGTCACACTTATCACGCAACTATACGTATCACTCAAGTAATATAGGACTCTAATGGAGTCCTAGATATCGATCCCTTATGGAGTAATATTAGAGGCTACGAACTAAGATTTTAGAAAAACAATATTAATCACAACAATGTAATTCAAATTGCTTGTTTGTCGCTAATAGGCAATTGAAATAAATATGTAATTTTGATAACTCTTAAATAACTAATTATACTAATAAAGTTTCTAATGTGAAATTCAATATATAAGAAAGCATCATTCTCATTGTCAAGAAATTATAGTGAATGGATAAACTGAATCAGTTCAAATTCTATTGTGTCAAATAAGAGCATACCTATTCTTTACCCTTTGGTCAAGGTATAAAGAACATTGACTAATCCTACGCTTGTTTACTGAATCTGCAGCTAGGCTGGGAGGATACTGGCTCTCACTTCGGAGCTCCCACGTTCCCCTTGCCTGAGGGCTAACATCTACACTTCAACACCACCTCTCACTTCGGAGCTCCCACGTTCCCCTCGCTTGAGGGCTAACATCTACACTTCAACACCCATGGAGCTCTCACGTTTCCCTTGCCTGAGGGCTAATATCTACACTTCAACACCCAAATGATATGATCGAATTGGGAATTTTTGTATGTCACTCTAAAATCTTCAATTCTACGGCCCGATAATTTTATTTCCCTATTTATTTGCACCAAAATTTCAAGGTCTTTAACTTCCCTGAATCTTGGATGTAATCTTGACTTTAGTTGTAAAACTCAACATATTTTAACAAATCAATTGGCCAGATTGAAAGTAAATTAAGATCAAAGTGAAAGGATCATCATAAGTTCTTTAACATTTTCAAGGCTCAACCAATTCAAATCGTCATTTCACAATCTTAAGACAAGGAGAAAGACAGAGAAAACTACTTAGAACTCATGGGGAAGACACAACAAAACTCGGAATTCATATATAAAAGCAAAGTCATATAAACTACAACAAGTAAATAACACTTATCTCTAATTCCTCCCCAAGCAAACTCCTCAAAGTTCCTCTGAATCTCTTTCTTTCTTTACAGCACACAGAATTCCTCATTGAAGCGGCAAGGAAGAAGAAATCTCTCACATTCCTTCCACTCTTACAATCTCTCGGAGAATTCCTCACAATCTAACCCTAACGTAAACACTCTACACACTACTGGAACTCTTCTAACCTTCAGAGCCTCCTCTACACACTAATCTTGTCGAAGTGTTTTCCCAAGAGTTGCCTAAGCATCCCTTCAAAAATCATAAACATTCAATGCACCTTTTGAAATAACCGTCGATCTCGCCGTCGGCGCCCTAGTTCAATTCTTCATATTTTGGTCCTTTTCGCTCCATAT
This sequence comes from Phalaenopsis hybrid cultivar, assembly GCA_002079205.1. Taxonomy (NCBI): domain Eukaryota; kingdom Viridiplantae; phylum Streptophyta; class Magnoliopsida; order Asparagales; family Orchidaceae; genus Phalaenopsis; species Phalaenopsis hybrid cultivar. Next base: position 54,136 of record JXCR01134420.1, read on the forward strand.
TTGCTCCTTTTTGCATCTTTTTGCTCCAATGACCATAATTCATCATACCTGCAACAAAATATCAAAATGATGTTTCTTTAAAGTGCAATATCATCAAAAACAATATAAAATAGGTATGAAAATCTCATCATATTTTCCTTTGGTCAATATTGCACTTTAAAGAAATGTATTTTTATGTTTTTATTACAGGTATATCATTTTTTGATATTTGGAGAAAAAATGGCAAAAGGAACAAAAATTGGAGCAAAAACAACCAATTTTGGGGTTTGGTGCATGATGCGCCAGACGCGACATTTTTAAATTAAGACGGTTCGAAACAAATTTTGTGCGAATTTTCAAAGGTACACTTGTTCTAAGCACCCCATGGACTGATTCAAAGCATTTAGACACTATGAAAGGTTCCAATTTGAAGGGATTTGACTCTTGGATCAAGGAGGCACGTCTTTTGAAATTCAAAGTTTTGACTTTTAAATTTTAGGAGGGAAATTGAAACTCTTTTGAGAGGAAGCAGCCCAAAAGGAAGGGGGACTTCTAGAGTGTGATGAGAGGGAGAGAGAGAATTGGCTTGAGTTAGAGGGAGAGAGAAGAGAAGATTTTCTTTAGGGTTGTAAGAGGAGAGGGAAGTTGAGAGATTTCTTCTTCATTGCATTTCTAAGAGAGAATTGAGAGTGATTGTAAAGAGAAAAAGACTTGGAGAGAACTTCTAGGGATTTTCTTAGGAAGGATTGTGAATTAAGTTGTATTATTCGTTTCTTTTGTTTGTAAAATTTTTTTTATATATGAAACCCGTGTTTTATCGTATCCTTCTCATGAATTATGAGTAGTCTTCTTTATCCTTCTCTCTACTTTGAAGAAATGGTTTTGTGAGGAATTGATTTTGTTTTCTACTATTTTAAATGTCAATAATTTGTGATGATTTGAACTCCGATCTTCATTTACTTTTTGATCTGGCTAATTGAATACCTAAAATGTGTTGATAAATATATGTTCTAAAAGGGGATATGATTTCTACAACAAAGAGAGAATCACATTTGATTTCATAGGAGAGTATTTTATCCATGGGATTGGGTGCAAATAAATAATGAAATATACTTTGTTGGATGTTGAATTGGAAGAGTTTAAGGTGACATATTAGATTCCTCAATTTAGTTCAGTTGATTGGAAACTAATGCAAACATGTTAGCCCTAAGGTGAGGGAGTAGTTGGAGCTCTAGAGTGACAGTCGATATCCTCACAGCCTAACCACGGAACTAGGGACCAAACTCTGGATTAGTCAATGTTGTTTATAGCACTCGGGAGAGGGTAGAGAATATAATTGCTTCTATCTGACACAAAACAGTTTTAAATATATTTTTTAAATGATTTCAATTTCTTCACAAGCCATATTTTCATTGTAAAGGGGTAGGATGTTTTCTTTTACTTGAACATTTCATCAACAAAAACTTTAAATACTTGAACTTTTCATCAACAAAAACTTTAATCTTATTTAAGCAATTTACTTTTGAAAGTTTAACATCTAGTTTAATTTACTTATTATAGTTGTAAATCTGCATATTTAGTAGCATTTTACTTAATTAGTTTAACTTCAAACTTCGTACTTTACTTTGTTTTTATTTTTTGCTTATAATAGAATATAAATAGGTAGCTTATATATATTTTCAGCTTCCTTGTGGGATCAATATATAGGTCTCCATTAGAGCCTTGTATTATTTGAACGATACGTATACTAACGTTATATGTAAAAGGGAATTGGGACTTTAAAAGAGGTTTTAAAGATAAATTATTTTCATTAAACTTACATTATTGTTTGGGTTACATTGCATCATTATTATTAATTTAATATCAATTTTCTCGATTTTTTGCATTGTAGCCCGCAAAACTAGTTATTTTGTACCATATGAATGACGATGTGTTTAAGTTCAGATGAGTTGGCTTCGGCAGCGGTGTTGATACTTAAGTGTATTTCAGCTACTATTGATTTAAAAAATTCCTAAGTGATCTAGGCATTCCATGGGGTCTGGGTGCATTGTGTTCTCCCCTGGGTAAGTGAGTCATATCATATAGTCCTCTTTTAAATCATTTTATTTTTCTAATTTTTTTACTTATTTTTCTAATTCAAGGTCGTAGGGCACTAGTTCAGATGTTTTGCACTATGCATAAACTACGATAGTGATCTATTGAAGTGACCTTAAGTTAAAAGAGAAAATTAAGAACAAGTAAACAAACTATCAAAGGCAAGAAAACTAAGCTGACAAACATTCTGAATTGACAAAGTAGATAGATCACACTATGATTTACAAAAATCAAATAAAATTACACAAGTGCATTGAATTAACATTGACTAAAAAACTTAATGAGAAATTTATAGGTTCTTATAAGCACAAGAAATGAAAAAAATAAAATACAATTGATATTTACACCATGATTTTTAAGTCTAGACTTTAATGGGTTGACTAAAATTTAATTAATTTAAAATAAAATGTTACTACCCAACAATCGCACCAAAAACTTGATGAAAAACAAATGAGGTGATGCATTGGAAAAGCACATAAATTTACGTGTCGTACTGACCAAAGAAAAATATATTGCAATTTTCATACCTATTTTATATTATTTTTTGATGATTTTGCACTTTAAAGAAAGGTTATTCATTGGATTTAGAAAACTAATCATATACATGAGATATGAGTAGTTTTCTGTCTTTCTTCTTGTCTTGAGATTTGTGAAATGGTAATTTGAATTGGTGAATCTATGAAATTGTTTAAGAAATTGTGATGATCTTTTCACTTCGATCTTAATTTACTTTCAATATGGCCAATTAATTTGTTAAAATATGTTGAGTTCTACAACTAAAGTGAAGATTACATCCAAGATTCAGGGAGGTCAAATCCCTTGGAAGTTGGGTGCAAATAAATAGAGAAAGAATATTATCGGGCGTAGAGTTGGAGATTTTAGAGTGACTGACTAAAATCCCCACTTCGGTCCTACTGTTTGGGTGCTAAAGTGTAGATGTTAGCCCTCAAGCGAGGGAACGTGGAAGCTCCGAAGTGAGAGCCGGTATCATTCTAGCCTAGACGCAGATTGAGTAAACAAGCGTAGGATTAGTCAATGTTCTTTATGCCTGGACCAAAGGGTAAAGAATAGGCATGCTTCTATTTGGCACAATATAATTTGAACCAATTCACTTTATCCATTCACTATAATTTCTTGACAAGAGAAGGATGTTTTCTTATATATTGAATATCACATTAAAATCTTTATTAGTACAATTAGTTACTTTCTTATATATCGAATATCACAATTACACCCTATTTTCTATCATTAGTTACTTATTAGTTATTAAAATTATCTATGAAGGATGCTTTCTTATATATTGAATATCACAATTAAACCCTACTTTATATCATTAGATATTTTATGTTCTCTTATATGTTGAATATCACATTTAAACCCTCTTTAGTATCATTCGTTATTTAATAGTTATTAAAATTATATATTTATTGCAATTGCCTATTAGTGACAGATAAGCAAATTGAACTTCGTTGTTGTGATTAAAGTATTGCTTTTTCTAAAATCTTAGTTCGTNGCGTAGTTCTAAACCACTCCTTGTAGGATCGATATCTAGGACTCCATTAGAGCCCTATATTACTTGAGCGATACGTATACTTGCGTTTAAGTGAGACTTTACAATTATTGAATATTTATTACGTCTATATTTATCTTATATTTTTAAGCATATATACGGTGAGTAGCTGCCTCCAACAAAGAAAATCTAAGGAATATTCCTTCTAGTGGAAGAGAAATATTCCCTTCTAATTCCTCCTCTGCTCCAGCCTGAAGCCGAACTTTCCTTTCCCGATCTGCGGACGTACAACAGTGGAAGGAAAGCAAAGAAGGAAAAATTCCCTTTCCAATTACTCCTCAAACAGGAGGAAATCTTTCCTGGTTTAGATGGAATAGTCGCCCGACTACCTCCCACGTTGAACAGCTTAGCCTCACGCTGCCTGAACCGCTTTTGCCTTTTGCATCTGATCTCGCGAGCTCCTGCGTCGGCAATTCGCAAGCTCCTATGTGAAACTGTCGCAATCCTTTGTCTTCGTCTGTTCGCACCGAACCGTCGAAGATCGTCCCCAGCTATTCGTCGAATTCCCCGCAAAATTCGTCTGTGCTGAACCATCCGAAGCTTCGTGCAGAATCGATCGCAGAAGAACGAAAAACCACACCTTTGTCTTCCTTTGAACTTTGAACTGGGCTGAATCGGACGCCCTAGCCGCTGAACTCTTCGGCCAAAATCTTATTTGTTCCTGGGTTGCCCAAACTTTTCTTCCCTGCTCTAGAACTTTGCTCTGATACCATTTAATGAGAAATTAGAGCGAAGAAAACAAGAATCGACACAAATCCAGATGAACACATAGAGATTTAACGAGGTTCAGCAAAGATGCCTAGTGGCGGCTTTCTTTCAACTCCAGAAAAATGTTACAGAATATGGGATACTCCCTAGGGTTACAAACAAGCATATATATAACCCTGAAGTAAACCATGAAGTAAAATACGTAATTACAAAATTATTCATGTACCGTACCGCGGGGCCCTGCACCCCCAACCCCATAACAAAATTCCCTCGATTGGACAGATTCTTCCGCTCCGCTCCGCTTCGTTCCAACATCTGTCCCTTATATGATATATGAGTCATACCTAATAAAATCTGTATTGGTCCAATGATTAGCTTATGCTATTAAAGACCGTCTATGTCCAAAAGTTTGAATTTAGATTAAAACAGTTGATGATGAAACGTTACATACAAAAAATAAAAGGTAATTATTCTTTCGCCTAGGAACTTCATATGTATATATTTCACTCATGCAGAATGCCTCCTGTGATGGTGACCTTCATACGTCCGTCCGATTATATTTTTCTTATCAGACGGTCAGTTACAAGCGCACTCTGAGTGGGAAGCCATTGTCCGGTAAGCATACCCTGCATGCAGCTGCCGAGCTGCGTGAAAGCGCAAGAGGACGAAAAGATGCAATTTTGATGCGTGCACTGGGTGGCCGGTGGGGACGGGATGTAGTATTTTTCTCGCGNTTATTTTTCGTGTACTTTTGATAACTAGATCATTCACGTAGCATTCTATTTGATTGTGAATGAGGTCGTCAAAAATCTTCGTCATTGCAAGCTGATATGTTGCTCTGACGTTCTTTAGGCCGAACGACATCACTGTGTAGCCGAAGAATCCAATCGGTGTTCTGTAGGCTGTAAGTGCTGCATCCTCGGGAGCCATCTTGATTTGGTTATATCCCGACGATCCGTCCATGAAGGAGAAAATCTCATTTGTTAAGGCGATATCTACCATCATCTCTGATATAGGTAGTGGAAACTCGTCTTTTGGACATGCCTTGTTCAAATCTCTGAAGTCGACACAAATGTGGATCTGTCCATTTTTCTTTTTAACAGGTACAATATTGGCTAACCACGTGGGGTACTGTTCCTCTTTAACAAAGTTGGCGTCTATCAACTTTTTCACCTTGGCGATGACTTGTTGTTCTATTTCAAGGCGCAATCTCCTTGGGGCTTGTTTTACTAGGGTTATATTCTTGTCCACCCTAAGTTTATGGACTGCAACCTCTGCTGACAGCCCTGACATTTCATCGTAGCTCCATGCGAAGCAATCTTTGAACTTTACTAATAGTTTGACCAGTTCTGCAGATTCTTAGTCATCAAGTAGAGAATTTATAAATGTAGGTCGGGGTTGTTCTTCAGTCCCGAGGTTAATCTCTTTCAATTCATCCACGGTGGATTTAATTTCCTCCTCAAATTCTGGCGGAGCATCTTCTATTGGTTGATCAGTAGAGTCATCCTTTATATCGAGACAATCCTTTTTTGGGGGAGCATCTTCTATTGGTTGATTAGTAGAGTCATCCTCTACATCGAGGCAATCCTCTTCTGAGACTCATTAGTAACAACCATCCAAAATTCAGAATCATCGACTGGTCCAACTGTACCAAATCTGAGACCTTCTTTTGAATTGGGGTTCGTCTTTTAGTATTCCATAGTTTTTCAAAAAGTTGAAATTTATCTTTTGGCATTTGTTTTGGTAACCGTCCCTATTGAATTAACTTCTGAACACAAGGCGAGAAGTAACCAAAAGGCAATTCCATTAATTCATTAGAATCAACATCCAAAGTATTTTTCAAGCTCAGTAGAGGTAGAAGCACGGTGAAATTTTATCGGCTTTGAACCAACACTACGAACTTCCTTGACCCTAAACTCTCGACCGTTTGAGGGAGAAGCAGAGTGAGGGTCATAGTATCCACATAGTGGTTTATCCGATCATATATTGTTTCATATTCATTCCTCTGTATATCTTTTAGGGATATCTCGTACTGAGGTTTCTTCTGCTTCGTCATCATTATTTCGTCTTCAGAACTATCTTCATCACCAATGTTAATAGTTGACCTAGTCCGTTCAACAATTAAATTGATCTTTCCTCATCCGCGTCCCCGGCCTCGACCTCCGGTGCGTGAACTAGAAGAACCTCCATCAACTCGTCGTAGGGGAGTGGTATAAGGTTGTTTAAGCGGAGCTGCATGGCCTCCTTTTTGTGATCCTCCTGAATCTTTATCTTTGTTTGTGATAACTTCACGAGAGAAGACAGTCCTCTTTGGAGGCGCGTAGTAGGCAACATCTTCATGGATACCAACTTCATGTACTGAAAATGGTTGTAGATATCCCTTGATGCAGATTTCTTGACCATCTTTGCGGTATTTAATGCACTCATGTTGGGATGATGGAACCATATTGTGCTCATGAATATATGGCCGACCCAATAGAGCGTTAAAAGAGATCTCGGCGTCGATGATATGAAATTTAACGGTTGTTACGAGTTCTCCGACCTTCATAAGTAATTAATTGACCCAAGGGCTCTTTCTCGCTTTTGGTTGAATCCTCTTAACATCATTTTATCAGCTGTAAGCTCTTGAGCTTCAATATCCATAAGTTAAGAGATGCCCTAGGATCCACTAATACTCTGGATAACACAAATCTGCCAATGTTGACGGAGATGTTGAGCGGACGATTGTGGTTGGCGGTACCGAGCAACAAGTCTTCATCTGTAAAGGTTACCCTTGACTGTTCTCTCAACATGCAAACATCATCTGAGGATGTGCTAGCCAACTGAGCTAAGCAAATTTTTGGATCAAGCAAAGCTGTAACAAAAGATTCTCTCATCTCCTTTGACAGGATCATAGCGTCGTAGATGCTTAGTCGGGCATACAACTTCCTAAGATGAGCTAGCACGTCGTAGTCTACTTTGTAGGGTCCTCCGATTTTATCTTGATTATGTGGTTCTTGCATTGACGGAGGTGGGGGTACCACTTCTCGAGTCATTATCTGTTTTCCTTTGTCTATTGGAGCTGTTCTTGGTGGTAACACTTTTCCACTTCTTAAGTTGACTTCTGTGACTTCTTCTTCTTGAGATATCATTGTTGAATCTTTCGATGTCTTTTCCTCCTCGTCTGAAAGATCTAAGTTGATGGAGAGTGGTGTACCATGATGCTCGAGAATTGGCTCTTCTTTATTGGTGCTGTCGTAAGCGGTATTATTGATGTCTTCTTTGGACGTGACAACGAGTTCATCGGACTCAAGTACGATTAGAGGATCATTTTGGGGATCTAAATCACAACTACCTTGGTTATAATCAGTCACGTTATTACCAGAAATAGTCAAAATGTAGCTGAAATCACAATCATTATATTCATAAGACCCCGGAGGGACAAAAATATAATCATACAAAGTCAAGGGTTCGAGGATTTTCTTCCCCAAATCCGAGACAACCAGTCTATTAGAGGCAGCCCCTATCCTACCCCCCGTGCTATCAATCTTGGTAGTGACACTTTTCTTTTTCTTGCTCTTTGTTCTTGACGATGACAGATTTTTTGGCGAAACCTTCATCTCGGGCTCGGTATGCTACAAACTCTGAATGGAGGCTTGTTTTGATGCAGACTGTAGCTTGTTCAGTATCTTCTTGGATGATCTGCTCCATACCTCATTCCATCCTTCTTCGGTATTTGTAGAAGCTTGTTTCAATGAATCCTGTATTTGATTGAGGACCCTCTTTAGTTCATCCCAAGTTGTACTCCATCCATCTGTTCCAGCATATGGATCGATCAAAGAGATTGACTCAACTGAAACCATGTTTATGGAACCTTTTTCAGGTTCTCTCAAATACTCCTTCAAGATTGTTATATTCTCTTCCTTGAGGTTCTTCTCGAGCCAGTCTTTAAAGATGAAACACTTGTCTATAGTGTGCCCAAGCAACCGGTGGTATGGGCAATAATTTGGTTCATTCTTCTTATCCACCTCTTCGGGTTTCTTTGAATCAGGTAGTTTGAATTATGGTTTTTTCATCAGGCTTTTGAATATTTTAGGTACAACTTCATCTTTGAAGGAATAAAAAACTTTCTGTCGCTCTAACAGGGATATTCTTTTACCCGCTGTTCAAGGTGATCCCTCCTGAGACGGCCGCTGGTTGGATTGACTGCTCTATTTCTGAGAGTACTGTGACGAAGACTAGCGATGCTCTTTTGCACATATTTTTATTGGCTACTTTCCTTTGTCGAGAGTTGAGACTATCCCAGATTTCTTTTCAAACACTCTGGTTAACTTAGCCTTTTCATGCGGCTCCATGTGCTTCATTTCTTCTTGAAGACTGCTGGCTTTACTGAAAAAGATTTGATGATGAGTCCCTTAAGCATGAAAACGTGGCCCATGAATGCTTTTGAGTAGAATCTCAATCGCTTGATGTTCCTGTAGCTGAGGTTCACGTAAGCATGAAATCTAATGGCCCATGAATGATTTTGAGTAGAATCTCAATCGCTTGATGTTCCTGTAGCTGAGGTTCACATTTCATGCTAAGGGCTCAAAATATAGTCTGCCAAAGTTTCGCTGGGCTTCTGCTTCTCCATCATGAGCTCTCCAATAGACACATGATGTTGTGTCCCGGCAAATATTTTCACAAATAAGTGTTCCAACTCAAAAAATGTTTTAACTGACCCATTGGGCAAGTCAGCGTACCAGTCAAAAGCAATCCTTGACAAGCTGCTGACGAACTATTGGCAGAGTAGAGCTTCGTTATTCCTCATGTTGCCACAACTGGCTCGAAAATGTGCTATGTGCTATCTGGGATTTCCAGTCCCATCGAATATCTTGAAGTTTGGGGCCACAAAACCCTTGGGGAAAGGGACGGCATCGAACTCCTCCAGATAAGGTCTACCCTTTAAAATTGATGCACCACCCTTGGACTGGGCTAAGGCATCCCGTACTTGTTCAACCATTAGCTTGAACTCTTTTTCTAGCATGGCACCTGATGGAGAATCCTTCTTTGGTTGTTCATCTTTGTCTGTCGAAGTAGCCTCCCTTTTTTCATCTGCGATGTGTATGATTTCTGGCTGATTAATCTCTGGAGAAGCCAACCTTGGTGCTTGAGATTGCCCCTGAATGGTAGCCATGGCGGTCATAGCTGCAGTCATCTCTTCTATTCATTTCTCCAGTAGAACAACTTGCTCATCCCTTAGGAGGATAACCCTACATAGCTCATCTACGACGTTCTCTTCAGTTTGAGGTTGAGCCTCGCGCGCAGATTTGGTAGCTCTAGTTTCGATCATATGGACATCCATGAAATCCTCCTCCAAGTAATCACTGTAATCAAAATCTTCATTGTCACTATTGAAACTCTCGATCCTGGGTTTCTCAACTTTTTCTTCTATTATCGATTCCTTGATTGCTTTAAGATCTGGAGGACCTTGATGGACATCCTCTATTTGTTCCTCCATCTCGCTGGCTATTGTTGCGACAATGTCAGATATTTCAGGCACTGGTTTTACTTCTTATCCTGCAGGCATTACTAAACTATATCGGTGTAGCGACCTTGGGTACCCATACCCTTTTCTTTTTCGACGATGATGCCTCAGGACGGAACGTCTTAGTAGAGACATCGGTATGTCGAGGAAAGGTATGCTCCCCGTGGTGTAGACCAGCTACAGTGTCAGGTAATCGTCTTGTATTTCTTTCCGTGATTGCAGGAATGATGGGTAAACTTCTCGGACCCAGTCTTGACTTAATCTGTTGGCGACCTGCGGTCCTGGTGGTGACTATAGCAGTATCAACTCGGTTTCCCAAACGGAACCAGACAGGAACACAGGTAGGTGACTTTATAGTCGACTTATGAGACTTTCTAGCAGACTTAACATCCTTCAAAATTTCATTTTTCATNCGTACAAGTAGTATATATGTATTAATTTTATAAGAAGCGAGCTAAATTCCAACAAGACAATTTTCTAATCTGAAATTGAAAAGTTTTTTAGTGTTTAGTAAAGTCTTTAGCCTAATTTTCAAAAGCAAGATTAACTATGCTAGAAGTGGAAGTTTTCAAGTGAAAGTTGTCAAGATGCCAAAAAATTTTCCCTTGAATTGGTTTTACAAAGTATATAATTAAGTAAGTGATTCCAAATATGTTGTCAAACAGAAACAAAATCTTCTTTATTCCTTTCTGGTCATATAAAAAAGATTGGCTATCACTAGTTTTGTTCTCTAAATCCAGTGAATAACCTAAGATAAAACTTCTCTCAACAAGTTTACAAAAATCTAGGAGCAATATCCATATTCCCTAAATCTGTGTGATTAACTTAATTTTTCCACTAGGTATTCTTCTGAATCTCATAGTTCATGATGAGTATTAACTTTTTAACTGACCAAGAAGAAGGTAAATTAAGTTCATAAAGTTAACTCAACGCCTTTCATAAATTCCAATATAAATCACTTAATGAACTTAATTATATCATTCCCACAATTCTAATTCAAATGAGAAATGATGAATCACTTAATACACATGCTTCAAAGCATTAACACAAACATTTTATAGAAATAAGAGATTATACACAAGAAGTTTAATGTATTAAGTACATTAAAATCCAAAATCTATGAATATTTATCCTCTTCCTATTAAGGATAGAATGATGAAAACACAAGCATAATTTCTCACAAACACTCACAAATACTCTCATTTCTTCACTTAAGAACTTGTTGGATCTTCCTCCTTGTGGTGTTCTTCACTATTTCCTCCTCCAATAAGATGCTAGTTATTCCAAAAGTAAATAAAAGAATCGCAGAAAAGCCTCCTTTGCTTATTCTAAGCTTCTTTATACTTTTCCTTATGAAACTTCATGTTTAAACCGTTGTTGACCTCATTTTTAGTTGAGGTTTAGTTTTTCCTCTTCAGTAGCCTAAGGTCTAGCCATATAATTTTCCTGTTGACTATTCTAAGAAAACTAGATGTGGAACCCTCACTAATATAAATTCTAAACTCTTCTCGACTCAACCTGAAGTTCCACATGTTGGTCTCAACCTCTACCATTTAGTAGGTGGGGTCACTGTGGGGGAAACTCAAGATGAGTCACCCTTAGGATTGCTAGGCCTTAGGGTTGATCCTGGGTGTTGGTCTGGAGCTAAGGCACTCACTACGCTCACTACACTCATGTACACCCACATTCACTCACAACCCTAAACTCAAATTTCTAGCCTAGATCCCTTGATCTTTTGGGATACTCATGTAGATGGTCCCCAAAACCTACTAGTCTTAGGGCAATGGCTTGGTTAAGACCACTGTGTAGAGGACCCAAAATGGGGTTTCCATTGGTCCATGGCTTTTTGGTGATGATTGGTACCTCAACTCTACCAAAATACCCATCTTCGCCTTTTACCCCTAAAACACCCCCAAATTACCAAAATACCCCTCTTGGACCCAAAATTTCAAAAATTCTAAAAATTCCCAGAAAATCTCAATAAATCCCAAATATTCCCAATTTTATTTCTCTCAACTACTACATGACCCAATTTGGCCAATTTGACCATCTTTAAGCAAAATCCCCAAATTGCCCTTTAAAGACTCAAATTTCCCCAAATCCAACTCAAATGTCCATAAAGTTGATCTCAATTGACTTTAATTTCAATCCTAAACTCAAATTCACTTTTTATATGACCAAACTAAATCAAATCCAAGCTCAATTGGTTTATGATTTGAGCCCAATTTTGATTTGGGGCAAAACCCCAATTTTGACCATATGACCTAATCTCACCTAATGGAACCCATAGCCTAGTCAATTGGCCTCAATTAATGTTGAAAAACCTTTATAACATTCCTATACATCAAAATCAATCATTAATTGACCTTTGTGAAGCCTCAAATTCATTTGATTTTGGCCTAAATCCAAAATTCCCAAATTTAGCCCCAAATTGCCAAATTGGCTAAGTCCCCAAATTTCACCCAATTAATTGCCTTAACCTGCAAATTGGCATCCAATTCATGTTGAAAACTCTTCAAGAGGTCCCTATTGACCATTTACAACAATCAATTTAGACTTAGCCCAAGGCTAACCCAAGCTAAGCCAAGCCTAGCCCAACATGACCAAATTGATTAAAGTTCAAATATCCCTCAAATTAGCCCTTCAATTGGACTCAAAACCAATCCTTATTGACCATTTACAACAATCAATTTGGACTTATCCCAAGGCTAACCCAAGCTAGACCCAAGCCCAACATGACCAAATTGATTAAAGTTCAAAATTCCCTCAAATTGACCCTTCAATTGAACTGCCCAACATGACCAAATTGATTAAAGTTCAAAATTCCCTCAAATGACCTTTCAATTTAACTCAACCATGACCAAATTGATTAAAGTTCAAAATTCCTTCAAATTGACCTTTCAATTGAACTCAAACATTTAAAATAATCAATTTGGACTTAGCCCAAGGCTAACCCAAGCTAGACCTAAGCCTAGCCCATTGACCATTAAAAATAATCAATTTGGACTTAGCCCAAGGCTAACCCAAGCTAGACCCAAGCCTAGCTCAACATGAAAACTCTTCATGAGGTCCCTATTGACAATTTACAATAATCAATTTGGACTTAGCCCAAGGCTAACCCAAGCTAGACCCAAGCCTAGCTCAACATGACCAAATTGATTAAAATTCAAATCCCCTCAAATTGACCCTTGAATTGAACACAAAACCACTTCCATCCTTCACCAAAGTTGTTCCTTATGATCATCTACACCAAATTAAACAACTATTTTGGCTAACTGACATTGCTAATCTAGCCCAAACCCAAGTCTTAGTCATTTTCACCCGCTTGGACCCATGGACTAAATGTGACCTAACCACCCTAAAGCCACCAAATTAACTCCACCACAGCCATTAGTTGGACTTAGTGACCAGNCTCCCATGGCACCTCACCCAAATCAAACCTAGAGCCCAGCTCATCCAAATCAAATTGAAGAGCTCCTCTGCCCTCCACCTAAGCACCATAATTCACCCAAACATAAGCCCTGAGAGCCACCCCATGGCCATTTTCATAAAAACTTACCTCCCACGGTCATGGAAGGGGTGCTGAAATTTTCTTAGAGAGGCCTCTCCAAACTTCACACAGAGCTTCCCTAAGATCCCCTCAGTGCATTCCAACCATTTTCCCTCACCCATTCCCATTGTCGGAGCTCAATTTTGAGCTTGAAACCTTGTCGAAAATTAGGACAGAACACAACACACCTCCACACTCCACCAAACTTAAATTGCTTGTGCCCATACCTTCACAACAGCAAGAGAAGATAAAGCCCCATCAAATTACCCTTTGAAATAGCCTCCACCATAGCTCTAGACCAACACCTGAAATCGAGCTTGGTCGAATTCATACCTAGGCCTTACACCAAGACCAGGGACTCAATCCCTAGCCTTCTTGGACCCCAACGAACATGCTGAGCACCTCTGATTGAAGCCTCCCTTCTCAGAGCAAAGGTATAAAACTTCTCCTCCTTTCGAGCTCATTTTGATTCCCCATTTACTTAGGCTTCATTTCACGGTATATTAACCGTGTGGATGTGTTCGTCTCACTTAGACGAGTCCATAGGATCAAACCCGAAGTGATTTGGTTAAGTCTAGGCTGAGATCTTAAGGTTTTAGTGTGGACGGGCATGAGATCATTCTATCGGGGACGATGACAGGGAGCCGTTCGATCAAGCGTGTAACAAATGGACGGGGGAGATCGAGCCTGACAGCGCTTCGGGACATAAAGAGCGGGCCGAGTCAGCAAGCTATGTGGACGGCAGCGCCAACTAGAGCGCGCCACGCATGCCTTCGGAGCTGCCTAGGANCTTCTAATCAATACGCTAATTTTCATGATTATTTTAAAAAAATAATGTGGAAGATCTTGAAAAATATGGATCTCTATACAGGAACCTCATATGACTTTGGAAAAATCAGAGGATGTTTCCCTTTACAGAGGCTACAACATGCTAAAATTTCAAGCCAAGGTGGTGTGTCAATATGCATGGAGAATCAAATTATCCCAAATAGTGTTTAATTAATTAAAAATAAAATATGCATAAAATGAACTTGAAATTTATTTCACATTGTTCTCCTTTGTTCACTGAGCAAGAGGGTATTTTTATTTTATTTTTGTGATTTTTCTACATAATGTTATGAATTTTCTAAGTCAAGGGTATTTAAATAAATAAGAAAAAACCTTATTTATCTATTTAAACTGCGCATGCTGACTAGATCCTAGGCAGCTCCGAAGGCATGCGTGGCGCGCTCTAGTTGGCGCTGCCGTCCACATAGCTTGCTGACTCGGCCCGCTCTTTATGTCCCGAAGCGCTGTCAGGCTCGATCTCCCCCGTCCATTTGTTACACGCTTGATCGAACGGCTCCCTGTCATCGTCCCCGATAGAATGATCTCATGCCCGTCCACACTAAAACCTTAAGATCTCAGCCTAGACTTAACCAAATCACTTCGGGTTTGATCATCCACACTAAAACCTTAAGATCTCTGCCTAGACTCAACCAAATCACTTTGGGTTTGATCCTACGTTCACACTAAAACCTTAAGATCTCGGCCTAGACTCAACCAAATCACTTCGGGTTTGATCCTATGAATTCTTCTAAGTGAGACGAACATATCTATACGGTTAATAGGCCATGAAATTAAGCCATTATAATCGTCTAAGTGAGACGAACATATCTATACGGTTAATAAGCCATGAAATTAAGCCATTGTAAGTCTAATGGCCTAGACTCAACCAAATCACTTCGGGTTTGATCCTATGGACTCGTCTAAGCGAGACGAACATAATCTATACTGCTAAGGTACCATGAAATCAAGCTTAAGTAAATGAAGAATCAAAATAAGCTCAGGAGGAGGAGTTTTATACCTTTGCTCTGAGAAGGGAGCACGGTTAATATACCGTGAAATGAAGCCTAAGTAAATGGGGAATCAAAATGAGCTCGAAAGGAGGAGAAGTTTTATACCTTTGCTCTGAGAAGGGAGGCTTCAATCAGAGGTGCTCAGCATGTTCGTTGGGGTCCAAGAAGGCTAGGGATTGAGTCCCTGGTCTTGGTGTAAGGCCTAGGTATGAATTCGACCAAGCTCGATTTCAGGTGTTGGTCTAGAGCTATGGTGGAGGCTATTTCAAAGGGTAATTTGNTGCTAAAAATGACTTTTCACTAAAATAATTCCAATAAATCAAGGAAAAATTTAGAAAAATATGAAATTTGCTCCTCTCAGTTATTTAACCTCAGAGAGATTTTTCAAAAATACAAAAATTATTCTTCACCCACATAATTTTCAAATTAAATGATAATTAATAATCACCTTATTTTTAGGGATAATTGAGACATCAATGTTCACTGAGCATTAAGGGTATTTACAGGATGAATTATTAAGCAACATAATAAGTTTAAAAAAGAACACGAGATTTTCCACCAGGCAGCCAGAGAGTAGCAGGGACCTGCTTCTTTCTCTATATCTGTTGGACACCTCAGAGATCTACTAAACTTAATATATTTTGCTTAGCAAAATCATCCTTAGTTAAACTTTTAAGGACACCAAGATATGACATATGGTTAGGAAAACCATAACTTTTGCCTCTCATATAAACTATCTTAACATGCATTTTAAGTTTCAGGTGGTGGAACAAGAACACTCGCCAGGTACACTTTTACAGTTTTTAGCGTTGTCTTTCTTGTACTTTCATACTGTACTTTTATACAGTGTTGTCTTTCTTGTACTTTCATACTATACTTTTATACCTGCAAATTTGCATGCTAAACAAAGTATGTCACCCTGCATAAAAACTAAAACCATCAGAATAGCCACATAACCATAACCATAACCAAAACCAAAACTAAAATCAACCAAGATAAAATTCACCGCCACAACATTAAAAATATAGAACAACTCAAGATTTAATCACAAACATCACACAAAACCACAACTTCAACTAAACTAAGATGTCTCTATCGGATGATCGGGAATCCCTCGGAGGAGGTAACCTATGGTTGCTAACGAGGCTTCCCACGATTTAAATGAAATTATGAAACTCATTAAGTTGGGTTTAGTAAGTTTATTTGGACTAAGTGATCCAATAGAAAATAGTGATGTCGGAACGAGGGAACCGTAGGTTCCTAACCGGTGTCGCTTTAATCAACTTTAATATGCCCTCATAAAATTTAAAGAACTTCAACCAAACCGGTGTCGCTCTAATCAACTTTAATATGCCCTCATAAAATTTAAAGAACTTCAAACATACTAATTGGTGTCGCTCTAATCAACTTTAATATGCCCTCATAAAATTTAAAGAACTTCAACCATAGGGACTGGTGTCACTCTAATCAACTTTAATATGCCCTCATAAAATTTAAAGAACTTCAACCATAGGGCGACCTGATTTGATATTATAACTTGACACATTAGATAACTCAAATATGTCACGGCAAGGAGCTTGGAGCTAGCATGGTGGGCAGCACGGCCATCTTTAACAGCAAAACCTGTCTTCCCCAGCTAAATCAATCTTCCTTCCTTAGACTTAAACAACAAATCCATAGGACTTTGCGGTTACTTGCTTATGCAACGTAAATCCTCACATTATCTTTAGGCTTTTGCATAGCCCTGCTATACGATATAAGCCCTAACTCGTCTTTGGATTCCGAGGTTGTTATTCGTCAAGACCTAAATCCTCACATCTTCTAGGCTATTTGTGTGATCATTTCACACGAATGTAAGCCCTAACTAATAAACTTGGCAGGATGAAACACCCAAATATTTCTCCTCAAAACTTAAGCCAAACATTATGATAGCTTGGGAAGTCACCGAGGTTCTCCTCTGGATCCCTGACATCCCCTAGTTCTTCCTCCTTTGGATTCTACAATAAAATGTTCCAACGACATCCCCTAGTTCTTCCTCCTTTAGATTCTACAATAAAATGTTCCAAATTTGAACCAATCTCTTTCACACCTCTATGTCTGATTTCGTTGAAGAGTCCCACCCTTTGAAATTCCTTGAAGATAATTCAACCTCTACGTCCAATTTCGTTGAAGAGTCCTACCCTTTGAAATTCCTTGAAGATAATTTTTCCCACACCTCTACGTCCGATTTCGTTGAAGATTCCTACCCTTTGAAATTCCTTGAAGATAATATTTCTTGATTTTCTCTAGTCCTTCTTCCTTTGGATTCTACAATAAAATGTTCCAAATTTGAACCAATCCCCTTTCACCTTAGTTCTTCTTCCTTTGGATTCTACAATAAAATGTTCCAAATTTGAACCAATCCCCTTTCACTATCTACGTCCGATTTCTTTGAAGGGTCCTATCCTTTGAAACTCCTTGAAGATAATTTTTCTTGATTTTTATCGAGAGTCTTCTTAGGTGACTTCGGTCATTTAAGATGTAATTAACTCTAGAGGCTTGCCGTTATAGGAAGCATGTCTGAACCCAGCTTAATATAAACCCTATTTAATCTTTTATATTAAATAAGAACTTGTCGGCAAATACAAAGGTTTCGCAGACCAGACGGACATCATACTTTCCTTAGTTTATCTATCGGCAAATACATTGGTTTCGCAGACCAAACGGATGGCATAACTTTCTCTAGTTTATTTGATCAACCCTCACCCAAGGTTTTGCAGACCAAACGGACGTCATACTTTCCTTAGTTTAATTGATCGAGCCTCATCCTCGCACAAACGGACGTCATACTTTCCTTAGTTTATTTGATCGAGCCTCATCCTCAAGTCTTGTGTTGACGGACGTCATACTTTCCTTACTTAATTTGATCGAGCCTCATCCTCCAGTCTTGTGTTTATCCTTCAGGATAGATACAGGATTTGAGGTACAGTGCTCTTTAATTTTAAACTATGAAAAATATGAGGTCAGTTTGATTTCATACTTCAACGTCCTTCCGAAGTGGGTGATGAGATTTCAATTCCGATGACCGACAGCTTCTTATGAGCAACTCCCCTCCAAACCCTAAAATAACGCCGACAGATTTTGGCGACTCCGCTGGGGACAAGCTTTTCTCTCCATACAAATCAAGAAATATTATCTTAACACATCGATAATATGTCCATGTCCCTCTTGGACCAGATTACCTTTCTTTCGTTGGCATACTTTACCCATTTCTATCTTGGGAAAGTACAGCTAACTCCTTGGACTTCAGGATTGTTGGCATACTTTACCCATTTCTATCTTGGGAAAGTACAACTAACTCCTTGGACTTCAGGACTATACCCTTCTTCCATTGGCATACTTTACCCATTTCTGTCTTGGGAAAGTACAACTAACTCCTTGGACTTCAGGACTGCTTTCAAACCAGCTTTGAACAGAGGGGTTTAGAAGGCCATTAAGGACTCCTTAAATTTTTATGTGGGGTCGGACCCCCAATAGGTGTGTCGATGGACTAATTCCACCTGGGCATTTTCTGCCAAATTTTCATGCGGGGTCGGACCCCCTATAGGTGTGTCGGTGGACTAATTTCACCTGGGCATTTTCTTCCACTAATTGGGCCCCGCACTGGGTCTTAGATTTTTTTTCACATCTCCCTTCCAAATTCAATTTGCTACTACGCGAATTAATCCAGATCGTGTTCTGCTGCACGCACTTTGAAATATTAATTAAATTTTACACCTTTTTGAACAAAGATGTTAAAATTACCTGTGAATTAAGACCCCCCCGGTGTACAAAACAACCTCTATTTTCAATGCTTGCACTAAAGATTTCGAGGTTCTTGGCCATATAGCTAACCCTAAAACTTTCTGTTTTAAAGCCCACTGCAATGGCCTACCCAACGCTGAGCTTTTCCTGCAACCTGCCAACGGACCGCAACGCCCGTAACGTCGCTCCCACCATCAAGTTCGGAGCTGGATTTGAAGACCTCAAGGTTATCCTCGGGAAAGCCCCATTTGTGGTAATGAAAATCGCTGCTCCAGAAATGCAAAAGCCGTCTGCAGAATNAATCGCTGCTCCAGAAATGCAAAAGCCGTCTGCAGAATTCAGTTTGAACTGCCTTCAGGACTTCTCTGCCTGCAAGAAGGCTAAAGATGCTGTCATCAAGCCTGCTATCCCTGCTGCTACTAAGGGGAAAGAAGTGAAAATCGCTGCTCCAGACTGAGGGATTAACTTTCCCACCACCCGTGTTTAAGATCGGGTCAAGCTCAAGGACTGTACCACTGACCCGAACTTAAAGGAAGAACCGCAATAGAAGAGTTTGGAGGGCCATCAAAGCCTAGACTCCTGAAAACACACTCGTTGAGGGGGAGCCTCATCAAGTTGAAGAGGTACTATCAGAAATTTATCCACTCCTACGAGGGAGTAGATTCCATCCTCTGACAGATACTGATGGA
>JXCR01134421.1:0-15247 GCA_002079205.1 Phalaenopsis hybrid cultivar
CACCTCTTCGAGTTTCTTTGGATCAGGTAGTTTGAATTCTGGTTTCTTCATCAAGCTTTTGATTATTTTAGGTGCATCTTCATCTTTGAAGGAGTGAACAACTTTCTATCGCTCTAACACGGATATTCTTTTACCTGTTGTTCGAGGTGATCCCTACTGAGACGGCCGTTGATTGGATTGACTGCTCTATTTTTGAGGGTACTGTGATGAAGATTAATGATGTTCTTCTGCATATATCTTTATCGGCTACTTTCCTTTGTCGATAATTGCGACTACCCTTTATTTCCTTTCAAACACACTGGTCACCTTAGCCTCTTCATGTGACTCCATGTGCTTCATTTCTTCTTGAAGACTGCTGGCTTTACTGAGTAACTTCTCGAAGGATTTGATGGTGAGTCCCTTAAGCATGAAAGCTATTGGCCCATGAATGCTTTTGAGTAGAATCTTAATTGCTTGATGTTCCTGTGGCTGAGGTTCAACTTCATACTAAGGTTTCTCCACCTCAATATATAGTCTGTCATGTTTTCACTAGGCTTCTGTTTCTCCATCATGAGTTCTCCAATAGATACATGATGCTGCGCCTCAGCAAATCTTTTCACAAATAACTGCTCCAACTAAGAAAATGTTTTAACTAACCCATTGGGCAGAATAGCGTACCAGTCTAAAGCAATCCCTGACAAGCAGCTGACGAACTGCTGGCAGAGTAGAGCTTCGCTTTTCCTCGTGTTGCCACAATTGGCTTGAAAATGTGCTATGTGTTGTCTGAGATTTTTAGTCCCATCGAATATTTTAAAGTTTAGGGTCACAAAGCCCTTGGGGAAAGGCACGGCATCAAAATCGTCCGGGTAAGGTCTACCCTTTAAAATTGATGCACCGCCCTTGGACTGAGCTAAGGCATCCCGTACTTGTTCAACCGTTTGCTTGAACTCTTTTTCTGGCATGGCACTTCATGGAGAATCCTTCTTCGGTTGTTCTTCTTTGTCTGTCGAAGTAGCCTCCCTTCTTTCATCTGCGATGTGCATGATTTCTGGTTGATTAATCTCTGGAGAAGCCAATCTTGGTGCTTGTGATTGCCCCTGAATGGTGTCCATGGCAGTCATAGCTGCAGTCATCTCCTCTATTATTTTCTCCAATAGAACAACTTGCTCATCCCTGAAAAGGATAGCCCTACGCCGCTCATCTACGGTGTTCTCTTCAGTGTGAGGTTGAGCCTCGCGCGCAGATGTGGTAGCTCTGGTTTCGATCAGATGGACATCCATGAAATCTTCCTCCAAGTAGTCATTGTAATCAAAATCCTCGTTGTCACTATTGACAGAAACTCTGTGTTCTCGAGCCAACTCAAAAATCTCGATCCTGAGTTTCTCAACTTTTTATCAGTTATCAATTCCTTGATTTCTTTAAGATCTTGAGGACCTTGATGGAAATCCTCAACTTGTTCCTCCATCTCGCTATCTATTGTCGTGACGATGTCAGATATTTCAGGTATTGGTTTTACTTCCTGTTCTGCAGGCTCACTGAACTGTATCGGTGCAGCGACCTTGGGTACCCATACCCTCTTCTTCTTTGATGATGATGCCTCAGGATGGGACGTCTTAGTAGAGACATCAGTATGTCGAGGGAAGGTATGCTCCCCGTGGTGTAGACCGGCTACAGTGTCAGGTAATCGTCTTGTCTTTCTTTCCATGATTGCAGAAATGACGGGTAAGCTCCTCGGACCCAGTCTTGACATAATCGGTCGGCAACCTGCGATCTTGGTGGTGGTATGATCGGTGGTGACCATAACAGTATCGACTCGGTTTCGCAAACATAGCCAGACGGAAACACGGGTAGGTGACTTTATAGTCAACCTATGAGATTTTCTAGCGAACTTAATATCCTTCAAAATTTCATTCTTCATATGAGGGGAAATTTCATGTCCCACTAGTTTTAGTAATTCACTAACAAAACATCCTTATTTAGTGGCAAGCCTTGTGAAGATTGCACTAACTCGGGTGATGGGGATGAATTTATTTCCCTTCTCACCATGTTCATGAGGTGATGGTAATGCAGCAACAATCTTCTAGATACTCTCATATCCATCAGTATCTGTCAGAGGATGGAATCTACTCCCTCGTAGGAGTGGGTAAAATTCCGGTAATACCTCCTCAACTTGATGAGGCTCCTCCTCCTCAGGTGTGTTCTCAGGAGTCTGGGCTTCAACTTGATGAGGCTCCTCCTCATCAGGTGTGTTTCTAGGAGTCTGGGCTTTGATGGCCCTCTGAATTCTCCTATTGCAGTTCCTCCTTTGAGTTTGGGTCAGTGGTACAGTCCTTGAGCTTGACCCAATCTCAAACACGGATGGAGGAATAGTTAATCCCTCTGCCGGATCTTCAACGACCATCACTTCTTTTCCCTTAGTAGTAGCAGGGATAGCAAGCTTGATGATAGCAACTTTAGCCTTCTTGCAGGCAGGGAAGTCCTGAAGGCAGTTCAAGCTGAATTTTGCAGACGACCCTTGAACTTCTGGGGCAGCGATCCTCATTACTACGAACGGGCTTTCCCAAGGATAACCTCAAGGTCTTCAAATCCAGCTTCAAACTTGATGGTGGGATCAAAATTACGGGCGTTGTGGTTCGTTGGCAGGTTGCAAGAAAAGGTCAGCGTTGGGTAGGCCATCACAACGGGGTTTAAAATAGAAAGTTTTAGGGTTAGCTATATGGTCGAAAACCTCGTAATATTTAGTGCGAGCACTAAAAATAAAGGTTAATTTGTAGACCGGGCGGTTCTTAATTTACAGTTAATTTTAACATCTTTATTTAAAAAGGTGTAAAATTCAATTAATAATTCAAAGTGCGCGCAGCACAACATGATTTGGTTCAATTTGCGAAGTAGCAAACCAAATGTGGAAGGAAGTTGTGAAAAATCTTAGGACCCAGTGCGAAACCCAATTCAAGGCAAAAAATGCCCAGGTGGAACTAGTCCACCGACACACCTATTCAGGGTCCGACACCACATGAAAATTTAAGGAGTCCTTAATGGCCTTCTGAACCCCTCTATTAAAAGATGGTTGAACAGCTAGTGTTGAAGTCCAAGGAGTTAGCTGTACTTTCCCAAGATAGAAATGGGTAAAGTACGCTAACGGAACCGTACTTTCCCAAGACAGAAATGGGTAAAGTATGCCAACGGAAGAAGGGTAATTTGGTCCAAGTTCCCAAGACAGAAATGGGTAAAGTATGCCAATGGAAGAAGGGTAATTTGGTCCAAGAGGGAGAGTTAGCTGTACTTTCTCAAGACAGAAATGGGTAAAGTATGCCAACGGAAGAAGGGTAATTTGGTCCAAGAGGGACATGGATAGAAATGGGTAAAGTATGTCAACGGAAGAAGGGTAATTTGGTCCAAGAGGGACATGGACACACAGAAATGGGTAAAGTACGCCAACAGAAGAAGGGTAATTTGGTCCAAGAGGGACATGGACATATTACCGATGTGTGAAGATAATATCAACGGAAGAAAGGTAATTTGGTCCAAGAGGGACATGGACATATTACCGATGTGTGAAGATAATATTTTTCTATTTTTATGAAGAGAAAATCTTGTCCCCAGCGGAGTCGCTAGAAGCTATCAGCGTTATTTTGGGGTGGTTTGTGGGTTTGCCCGTAAGAAGCTGACGTTCGCTGGAATCAAAATCCCGTCGCCCGCTTTGGAATGACGTGGAAGTATGAAATCAAACTGACCTCATAATTCTCATAGTTTGAAATGAAAGAGCACTGTACCACAAATCTTGTATCTATCCCGAAGGATAAACACAAGAATTGAGGATGAGGCTCGATCAAATAATTAAGGGAAGTATGACGTCTGTTTGGTCTGTGAAACCTTTGTATTTGCCGACAAGTTCCTCTATTTAATATAAAGGATTAAATAGGGTTTATCGAAATCTTTATATTTGCCGACAAGTTCCCCTATTTAATATAAAAGATTAAATAGGGTTTATATAGGTTCGAACATGCTTCCTATAAGGGCAAGCCCCTATAGTTAATTACATCTTAAATGACCAAGGTCACCTAAGAAGACTCTCAATAAAAATCAGGAAATATTATCTTCAAGGAAATTCAAAGGGTAGGACTCTTCAACGAAATTGGACGTAGAAGTGTGAAAGGGGATTGGTTCAAATTTGGAATATTTTATTATAGAATCCAAAGGACGAAGAACTAGGGGATGTCATGGATCCAAAGGCGAACCTCGGTGACTTCCCAAGCTATCCTAATGTTTGGCTTCAGTTTTGAGGAGAAATATTTAGGTGTTTCATCCTGCCAATTTTATTAGTTAGGGTTTACATTCGTGTTAAATGATCACACAAATAGCCTGGAAGATGTGAGGGTTTAGGTCATGACAAACGACAACCTCGGAATCCTAAGACAAGTTAGGGCTTATATTGTATAGCAGGGCTATGAAAGGCCTCAAGATAAGGTGAGGATTTACGTTGCATAAGCAAGCAACCTCGAAGTCGTATGGCTTTGTTGTTTAAGTCTAAGGAAGGAAGATTGGTTTAGCTGGGGAAGGCAGATTTTCCTGTTGAAGATGGTCGTGCTGCCTAGTAAGCTAACTCCAAGCTCCTTGTTGCAATGAGTTTGAGTTATCTAGTGTGTCAAGTTATGATATCAAATCTGGTGGCCCTATGGTTGAAGTTCTTTAAATCTTATAGAGGGCATATTAAAGTTGATTAGAGCGACACCGGTTAGGATCCTACGGTTCCCTCGTTCCGGCACCACTATTTTCTATTGGATTCACTTAGTCCAAATGAATTTAATAAACTCAACTTAATGAGTAGTATCACTATTTTTTATTGGATTCACTTAGTCCAAATGAACTTACTAAACCCAATTTGATGAGTTCCATAATTTCATTTAAACCGTGGGAAGTCTTGTTAGCAACCGTAGGTTACCTCCTCCGAGGGATTCCCGATCATCCAATAGAGACGTCCTAATTTGTTGAAGTTGTAGTTTTATGTGATGTTTGTGATTAAATTTTGAGTTGTTTTATATTTTACATGTTGTGGTGGTGAATTTTTTTCTTGGTTGATTTTTAATTTTGGTTTTGGGTTATGGTTATGGTTAACATGCAAGTTTATGTAGGTAAATGCAAGCATGAAAACATGTCGAAAAAGGCAGAAGAAAGACGGTACTATAAACTTAAAAAGCGTACCTGGCGAGTCTTCTCGTTCCACCACCTGAAACTTAAAATGCATGTTAAGGCAGTTTATGAAGAGCAGGAAAGGTAAAATTTTGATAATTTTCCTAACCCAATGTCATATCTTGGTGAGTCCTTAAAAGTTTAATTAAGGATGATTTCATTGAGCGAAGCATATTAAATGTAATAGGCCTCTGAGGTATCCAACAATTTAAGAGGGGGAAACAGGTCCATGCCTCTCCCTCACCAACTAGTTAAAAGCCTCGAGTCCATTTAAACTTATTATGTTGCTTAATGGTTCATCCTGTGAATACCCTTATTACTTAGTGAACTCTAATGTCTCAATTATCCCTAAGAATAGGATAATTATCATTTATCATTTAATTTTGAAAATTATGTGGGTGAAGACCCTTGAAGAGGCAAATTAATGTAATTTGAATCACTTAGCCAAATTTTAATCCTAATTGGGCTTAGTGGTGTTTCCAGGATGTTTGACTTAGTTATGTTTATTTTTCTAATCCTTGTTTAATAAATTTTTGATTTAGCCTAAGTCACCACTAATCCTTTAAAACCTAGGTGAGTGTCTTAATTAGTTTTGAAAAGGGTTAAGCTTTAAGTGGTCATGATTCATGCATAGGTGAGTGTCTTAATTAGTTTTGAAAAGGTTAAGCTTTAAGTGGTCATGATTCATAATTTGTAAATGAGTGTCTTAATTAGTTTTGAAAAGGTTAAGCTTTAAGTGGTCATGATTCATAATTTGAATTTTCTTTAAAATCAAAATAGGGGTATTAAATTGATTAATTATTGGTTTCCAAAGTCATACCCCTAAGTCCAGGATCATTTAATTTTAGGGGCATTAAATTGATTAATTATTGACTTTAAAAGACATACCTCTAAGTCCAGGATCATTTAATTTTAATAAACTTCCAAACTTAAATAATTAAGAAATTTATTAATCTTAATTAAGAAATTGAGATTGGTGTCTACCAATTAAACCCTTAGGTTTCAAGCATCAAATAAATTGATTAAGATTAGAGGTTACCCATTTTCCCTCTTTGAATTAAGCCTAAATGTTAATTAAGGCTAAATTTCCAAAATTACATGTTTGCCCCTAAGGCTCTAACACCTCATAATTTGTTAAATTCAATTGAAATGACTTTGAAATTTTTATCCTACCTCATTCATTAGTTAATTAAGACATCAGAGGAGAAAATTTGATTTTTTAAAATTTACTTTAATTTATATAATTATTTTGATGCAAAAATAGGATCTTTCAAAGAAAATTCCTACCTTGACCATGGTAAATTATAATCCCTTGAAAGTTTTACTGGAGGTAGACCTAGACCACAAAATCCTTTGGATCAAATTTCATGATTTTTTGAATTTTCTGTGATTTATTAGAATTTCTTTAAATTCTGAGCTATTTAATGAAAATAAAATATTTTAGGTGGTGAAAATTAAGTTTTATATTTTTGAAAATCTCCCTAAGATCAGAGAACTTAGAGGAGAAAATTTTATATTTTTTTTTTATTTTTCCTTGATTTATTGGAATTATTTTAGTGAAAACTAATTTTTAGCCTTTTAAAAATTATTTTTAAGCTTTGAAATTCAATATATTTATTTTGAAAATCAAGAAAAATATTCTAATTATTCCTAACTGATTAGGAAACAATTTAGAACATTTCCATGAGTTTTCTTATTTTTATGATTTTTATGAATTTTTAATTATTTAAATATTTAGAATAGGCTAAAAATCAAGATTTTATTTTAAGTATCATTTTATTTTTAGAAAATACCCTTTATCACAGAGTGCTCAAAAAACTAAGTTTCACAATTTTTTGAGTTATACTTTAATTTTTAAAAAATCATTTAAATGTTAGGAGTGGTATTTATCTTTAAAAATCAATTTAAGTTATCAAATGAACTCAAAATATTTTGAAACTTGAGTGGAATTTATCTTTAAAAATCAATTTAAGTTATTAAATGAACTCAAAATATTTTGAAACTTTTATGGATGAGTTCTCTAGATCATAAACCACAGTGGAGATTAAAAATCAAGTCATTTAAATGTTTATATTTTCCAAAATTAATTATTTTCAAGTTCTCTAGATCATAAATCACAGTGGAGATAAAAAATCAAGTCATTTAAATGTTTAAATTTCTCCTCTGGATCATAAATTATAGTGGAGATCAAAAATCAAGTCATTTAAATGTTTATATTTTCCAAAATTGAGTGAACATCAAAAATCAAGTCATTTAAATGTTTATATTTTTCAAAATTAATTATCATAGTGATTTAGTATTTCTAAAATTTAAGAATATTTTAAATGACTTAACCCATAAAATTATTTTCAAAGGTTTCTCTGGTCATGGTGGACCTTCCAAAATTTTCTTGGGATTTAATGTGCTAATTTTCATGATTATTTTAAGAAAATGATGTGAAATAACTTAAAAAATATGGGTCTCTCTATAACAACCTTCTCTGACTTTAGAAAAATCATAGAATACTTCCCCTGATAGAGGCTATAACATGTCAAAATTTTAAGCCAAGGTGATGTGTCAATATGCATGGAGAATCAAATGATTCCAAATAGTGTTTAATTAATTAAAAATATTTTATGCATCAAATAGACTTTAAAATTATTTCACATTGTTCTCCTTTATTCATTGAGCAAGAGAGTATTTTTATTTTATTTTTGTGATTTTTCTACACAAAGTTATGTATTTTTGAAGTTTTGGGGATTGAATAAATAAGAAAATACCCCTATTTTTCTATTTAAACCGTGCATGCCACCTCAACCTACGATGGCTCCGAAAGCATGTGTGGCGCGCTTAGGTTGGACGCCGTCGTCCACGTAGCTTGCTCACTAGGTCCACTATTCATGTCCTGAAGTGCTGTCCGGCGCGATCTACCCCGTCCATTTAGTACACGCTCGATCGGACGGCTCGCCATCATCGTCCTTGATAGGATGATCCCGTGTCCGTCCACACTAAAACTTTAAGATCTCGGCCTAGACTCAACCAAATCACTTCGGGTTCGATCGTACGGACTCGTCTAAGTGAGACGAACACATCCATACGGCTAAGGTACCATGAAATCAAGCTTAAGTAAATGGAGAATCAAATTAAGCTCGGAAGGAGGAGGAGTTTTATACCTTTGCTCTGAGAAGGGAGGCTTCTATCAGAGGTGCTCGGCACGTTTGTTGGGGTCCAACGAGGCTAGAGATTGAGTCCCTGGTCTTGGTGTAAGGCCTAGATAAGAATTCGACGAAGCTCAATTTCAAGTGTTTATCTAAAGCTATGGTAGAGGCTCTGTGGAAGGGGGATTTGATGGGGCTTTGACTTCTTCCACTCTTGTGAAGGTGTGGGCACAAGCAATTGAAGTTTGGTGGAGTGTGGAGGTGTATTGGGTTCTGTCCTGGTTTTCGGTAAGGTTTCAAGCTTAAAATTGGGCTCCGACAAGGGGGATGGGTGAGGAAAGATGGTTTTCGGCAGGGTCGAGCTCAAAATTGGGCTCCGGCAATGGGAATGGGTGAGGGAAAGTGGTTAGAATGCTAGGGTTTCAAGCTCAAAATTGAGCTCCGACAATGGGAATGGGTGAGGGAGAATGGTTGGAATGCGAGGTCAAGCTCAAAATTGGGCTCTGGCAATGGGAATGGGTGAGGGAAAGTGGTTGGAATGCACTGAGGGAATCTTAGAGAAGCTCTGTGTGAAGGGCAATGGTAATGGGTAAGGGAAAATGGTTGGAATGCACTGAAGGGATCTTAGGGAAGCTCTGTGCGAAGTTTGGAGAGGCCTCTCCAAGAAAATTTTAGCACACCTCCCACGGCCGTGGGAGGTGATTTTTTATAAAAATTGTCATGGGGTGGCTCTCAGGGCATAAGCTTGGGTGCATTGTGGTGCTTAGGTGGAGGGCAGAGGAGCTCCATAGTTTGATTTGGATGAGTTGGCCTCTACGTTTGATTTGGGTGAGGTGCCATGGGAGTGGCTCTTGGTTTTGGGCTTTTCTAGCCACTAGGCTGGCCGGCCGGCCAGGGAGAGGTGGCTAGGAGCTCAAGGAACCCAGAGGAATCCATCATAATAATTTAATGCAAATCTGTTTGGATTTGGCAAAGATATCTTAAGCATGTGCATTTTTGGAAATAATATCCCTTAATTTGGGGGGCCTTTGGTCCATGGCTTGATTTAGGTGATTTCATGGTGTTTGGACTAGTCACTAAGTCCAACTAATGGCTGTGGTGGAGTTAATTTGGTGGCCTTAGGGTGGTTAGGTCACATTTAGTGCATGGGTACAAGTGGGTGCAAATGACCAAAACTTGGGTCTGGGCTAGGTTATCCATATCAATTGGCCCAAATAAATGTTTCATTTGGTGTAGATGATCATAAGGAACAACTTTGGTGAAGGATGGAAGGGGTTTTGAGCCCAATTGAAGGGCCAATTTGAAGGAATTTTGAACTTTAATCATTTTGGTCATGTTAGGGTAGGCTTGGGTCTAGCTTGGGTTAGCCTTGGTCTAAGTCCAAATTGATTGTTGTAAATAGTTAATAGGGACCTCATAAAGAGTTTTCAACATGAATTGGATGCCACTTTGGAAGTTAAGGCAATCAATTGGGTGAAATTTGGGGACTTGGGCAATTTGGGGCTAAATTTGGAAATTTTGGATTTAGGCCAAAATCAAATGGATTTGAGGCTTCACCAAGGTCAATTGATGGTTGATTTTGATGTATATGAATGTCATAAATATTTTTTAACATTAATTGGGGCCAATCGACTAGGCCATGGGTTCAATTTGGTGAGATTAAGTCATATGGTCAAAATTGGGGTTTTGACCCAAATGATAATTGGGCACAAATAATGGACCAATTGAGCTTTCATTTGGTTTAGTTTGGTCATATAAAAAGTGAATTTGGGTTTAGGATTGGAATTGGGGTCAATTGAGATCAAATTGGCAGACATTTGAGTTGGATTTGGGGAAATTTGGGTCTTTAAAGGGCAATTTGGGGGTTTTGGTTAAAGATTGTCAAATTGACCAAATTTGGTTATGTAGTCATAGAGGTCTAGCTTGATGTTCATTTTCTATTCCTTGATTGTTCACATTATTTTCCATTATGTCGAGATTTCTAGGTTCTTATATTAGTTTTCTAATTCTTCTAACAGTGCGTTCTAATTCTGAATGGTTGAGTATAAGAATTTTAGGTCCAAATTTACGCATACAATTGAAATCAGTACTTTGAAAAATAGTTAACTAAATATGAAAATAAGTTATAATTCAAGTAAAAGTTTTCTAGTACTCTGAATTTGGTTGTTACTCTAATTATGATATATTTTAAAATCTAATTTTACTCCCCGGCCAAAGGCGCCAAAAACTTGACAGTGACTTTATATATGCTTAAAAATACAGGAATTTGATATTGTTGCTAGAAGATTTAAATCTTTGGTAACGACACCAAAAACTTGACTGTGACTTTATATATGCTTAAAAATACAAAAATTTAATACTGCTAGAAGAATTAAATCCTTGACAACTGTGCCAAAAACTTAACCACAGTTATAGATTTGATAAAGATGTGTATAAAATATTCAATAATTGCAAAGTCACACTAATCAACGCAAGTATATGTATCACTCAAGTAATACAAGGCTCTAATGGAGTCTTGGATATCAATCCCATAGGGAGTAATATTAGAGGCTACAAACTAAGATTTAAAAAATCAATACTTAATCATAATAATATAAGTTCAAATTGCATATTTGTCACTAATAGGCAATTGAAATAAAAATGTAAATTTAATAAACTCTTAAATAACTAATTCTACTAATAAAGTTTCTAATGTGAAGTTCAATATATAAGAAAGCATCGTTCTCCTTGTCAAGAAATATAAGTGAATGGATAAATTAAATCAGTTCAAATTATATTGTGCCAAAAAGAAGCATACTTATTCTTTATCCTTTGGACCAGACATGAAGAACATTGACTAATCCTATGCTTTTTACTGAATTTGCGGCTAAGATGGGAGGATTTCGGCTCTCACTTCAGAGCTCTCATGCTCTCCTCGCCTGAGGGCTAACCTCTACACTTCAGCACCCAAATGATAGGATCGAAATGAGGATTTTAGCCTGTCATTCTAAAATCTCCAATTCTATGTCCGATAATTTTTATTTCCCAATTTATTTGCACCCAACTTTCAAGGACTTTGACCTCCCTAAATCTTGGATGTAATCTTTAGTTGTAAGACTCAACATAATTTAACAAATTAATTGGCCAAATTGAATGTAAATTAAGGGTCTGTTTGGGGCAGCTGCAGCTTATCCAGCTTCTGCTGATAAGCAGCTTATCCTGATAATCTGCTGATGACCAGCTGATCCGAAAAAGTTGTCTGGCTGTTTGGTTAACGCGTCTGGAAAACAGCTGATTGTGAAAAATTGACCCTTTTGCCCCTGGTCTGAATAAGCAGTTCAGCTGTTTGGTTTGTGCGTTTTGTAAACAGCTTATTTGTAAATTTTTTGAGTTGAATGAATAATCTGTTGCAGAATGTTATTTTCTCAGATGTCTAGAAATGAAATTGCAAAAAAAGTTTAATAATATTTATATAACTCAAAAAGGTTGTGATTACATCAACAAAACATATTGATATAAAGGAAAGTTCAATACACATTTATGGAACTCTAATATGGATTATAGAAAGACCCCAAAAAAAAGAAGAAATAACACGTTAAAATTACAAGGAAAAATATGACAATATTGAGTTTAACATGTAAAGCCACATCATGACGAATGTTGCCCGTTTCTGATACCTCAAATCCCCGAGCAAGCGTGTCTGGATGGGGTGCGGTATACACGGAAGAACTCGAACCATATGCGGTGGTCTCCTGTTGTGGTACTCTCGAACTCCTAGTACCTGTGTCCAATTGGGATATCGTAGAAACAGTTGTATTGTCCGTCCACCTGAAGAATTTACAGTCTTCAGGTCCTTGTCCCCACCGCGGGCACCTGTAAAATTGCCTCCCGTAGCTACGTGTCTGGCGTGACGTTAACAGCAACGACGGTAGTCCGCAATGACACATCACTTTCTCGGACTTCCCGTAATGTCTGGAACTCATTCTTCTGCATTTTAAAAAATAGAATCGATCAGTCCAAAAAATAAGGAAATGTAAAAAGTAAACTTACCCAAGTGTAGATCCAGAGATTGCCGACAATAAATTTACGTGGCCGTCCAAACTGCTACACCGTTACCCACCATAGAAGAGGTGAAGCTATTAACCAGCATAAAAGAACAAATCAACATAAACAAATGCAAAAATAAAATAAAGTCTTGACACACACACACACACACACACACCCACACACACACCACACACACACACACACACACACAGATAAATATAAAATTTTTTTCGCATTTCACTATCTTGTCATCTCCTACATAAGAAACGTCCAAGTGTCACAAGATAGACACCTGTACGACAAAACTAGCACTTGTCGTGACACACCCATAGCTGTCATATAACAAAAGAAATACCACCATTTTATGCATAGGTAAGGTGGTTTACATATAAAAATTGATTACAGCTTCCCAACCATAAAAATCCAACATACCCTAAATTCATCCCCACCAAATGGGTCATAACATAGTAGTGGTTGCCATCCAAGCTACATACATAGCATGGGGCCATCCAAGCTACATATAGATTGCATATACTCCCAGCTTCTCAAAGTTCATCCAAAGCTGAAACTATATAAGATTTGCAAACATACATTTCCCAAAACTACAGCTGAAGTACCAGCTAATGGAGTAATATAAGAAGCATGGCTTCAATGTACATACCAAAGCGATAAGATTACAACCATGGCATAAATGTGAACCTTTCCTTTTGAAGTGCATGGCTGCAGCAAAAATTGTTGCAAGCATCAACTGCTGATTACCAGCTAAGTAAGATCACAAACATGGGATAACTTTCACCCTCTCCTTTCATAAGGAGACCAGATAAGTAAAATAGAACTCCATTAATAACATCAGTATACAAGGTATCATGAAACCAAGCTTTATGAACTGAGAGCAAAGACCAAAGAATATTAGATCTCTCATCTAACCAAGCTTTATAAAGCAACCATATAAAGATTACCAAGCTTTGTTGCATCAACTAACAAAGATGCAACAAAATAATCCATCAGCATCTCATCTTTAAGATATTTTAGAAGCTGAGAAATTATTATAAAAAGATACATTAAAATTATTTCAGCAAATTGAACCTTGCAAAAGAAAGGAGGAAGTCCTCTCACCATAAACTTAATTCGTATACTTTTCCCTAGCTCATCTTCTAGCATGGTATTGAACTAAAACATGGAATACAAGTGCACTTTAACAGAAAAATATAACACAAATGACTATTATCTGTTACTTTAACATCACTTGAAGCTGTGTGAAATTTGAGTGAAGCTGATTGGGTATTAAGACATTTCGGTGCAGAAACCAGCAATGCATCGTTCAAGCCTTCATTCACAGCACATCAAAAGATGGGGATGTGCTGTGTTATTTTGAAGACTGCGGCCAAAACTACCATTAAAAGGGGATGCATATGGTTTGTAAATGGAGTGTGTGTATATATATATATATATATACACCCTCTAAAGTGAGATGGCACTCTTTTTTCTACGGAAATGAATCTTATTTTGGTATGTTCATAATTTAAATGCTAACATATTTACATATGTAACACCTAAAGCTTCAGCATAATCTAGCTAGTAGTTTATATCAAAATAAAAAGCTTCAGCATTATATCAACTCTCATATGATTTATATCAACTTCCATATCAACTCCCAAATGCTGAAAAACAGTGCAGAAATGGAGAGCACCCCTCGACACACATTTTAAGCATTGCCAACATCCTTCATTCACATCACATCAAAAACACCATCATTTTAACCTCTAAAGAAACTGAAATACACTAGGAATGTATGTAAAAATTAAGGTATAGGTGGTAGATATGTAAAATACAAAGGGAAAGAGAGTGGTGTATGTAAATCTTGCTATTAGAACTGCAATAACAATTGTAGCACCCAACAGCATTATCATCAGCATTATTTTCCTAAACAGCAGCAGAGAAGAGCAAATTCCATAGAATTACTTCCAGATTTAAAAGTATTTGTTTGTATATATGCTTCAACTCTCACGTATATATGTATAGAATTACATATATATATATGCCACCAAAACCAATCCTCGAGGAACCACCTCGAAGCCATGCCTTTAACTTCCTTCCAATACCTCCATTTATTCAAGAATTAATATAGTTTCAGATGCATTGATGCACAATAATGCAAGCTTGGGACATAAGAAGAACTGGATTTTAATTCAATTTTTAAGCACTGGATTTTAATTCTCCATCATTACTAATAGCATTGCTGAATTAAAATCCAGTGCTTAAAAATTTCTCTCTCAACATGTGATAGATGGTGAAGCCATCAAATTTTCATATCATATTTTAAACTCTCTTCAGGTACAAACCAAGGGTGGCATCTCAAACCTCATCAATCCTCCGTATCTAATTCCCTATGAGGTAAGAATCTAAGCAGTCTTATACCCTCGAGTTTAACTCCAATAGGAAGATGTTAACTAACAAGCAATGTTTTATACTAAGCTTGGTTAATAGTTAATTTAATGTTTCAAAGAGGACATGGAAACAAGGCCTTGTGTACTCTAGGTAAGAGGATTCTTAAGGTGAAGTAAACTTGACAGTGAAGTTGATTAGGATTAGGGATTTATTTGTTGTGCATTGAATGACCTCTAGTTCAAACCCACTGAGTTGAATAGACACCATTTCAGAAGTCTATAAATGGCCTCATACTTTTGTTGAATTTGTTGAAGAGCTGTGCAGGTAGAGACTTTGAATCTATGGGATAGGAAATTATCTTTAACTCTATGCGCACTAAAATCTAAAGCATGAGAAAGCTTCTCAATATTGGGACAGTTTATATCGACAACTGATAAAATTTTATTGAAGTATTAGAGAGACTCAATAAAATTCATCCATACCTTGCACCTGAAATGAAAACCGAGCACCAACAAAAAACCAAAATC
>JXCR01134422.1:11334-83620 GCA_002079205.1 Phalaenopsis hybrid cultivar
AGGATTATAGCGAGAGAGGAGCAAAAGGCCATGTGAATCATAGTGAGAGAGATCGGGAAGGGCCAGTTATACATCTTAGGATCGAGGATGTATTTGTTGTAGACGATGACGGTGAAACTGAGAAAGATCCATATTCCGACATAGAAGTAAGAGAGAAGTACCTTCTTCACCACGCTCTCGCTTGCGATGGAGGCCGATGACACCTCACGACCCATCGATCTTCTTCCGGCAGTCTCAGAATCGAGGGCCGAAGTAGATCTAGATGTCCCTCTCTTGCTCCGATTGAGAGGGATCCACCGCAAGAGAGCGCGAGCGGGACAGCCTAACCCTTAACTAACCCTAATTTAGCGGCGAAGATGGAAGATTAGAGAAGGGAGGAAGAAAAAATGGAGAGGAGATGGATCTGAGAATGGAAAGAAGGGGATGGAACGGGGATTATAAAGGGGATGCTGATGGACTTTGTGAAGAGCCCGGGTCCAGTGCTGGGCTAAAGCTTTTGGGTCTTCGGGCATGATTTTTGCAATAAAAATTAAATTTTTCTGTGCGTACTCCTGACATAGCTTTACGTGTGGATCAAATTATTTCTAACTTACTTTCAGATTATTTCTAAGTTATTTTCAATAATACCGAAATAACTCAGAAANCTAATTTAGCGGCGAAGATGGAAGATTAGAGAAGGGAGGAAGAAAAAATGGAGAGGAGATGGATCTGAGAATGGAAAGGAGGAAGGGGATGGAACGGGGATTATAAAGGGGATGCTGATGGACTTTGTGAAGAGGCCGGGTCCAGTGCTGGGCTAAAGCTTTTGGGTCTTCGGGCGACTCCTGACATAGCTTTACGTGTAGATCAAATTATTTCTAACTTACTTTCAGATTATTTCTAAGTTATTTTCAATAATACCGAAATAACTCAGAAATACCAAAAAAATTTTTTTGGGTCCTAGCATTTTCTTTTCTTTGGATTTTGATATATATTATTGGATTCTTATTTATTTGTATGTTTATAATATTAATTTTTATATTTATTTAGGTAACAACTTAATTTTAAAATTATGTTTGAAAATGTCATTATACTTATTTGTAATATAATATTTTTTTCAAGCATTTATTTTAATGTGATTTAAATGTTAATTTTTTTTTATAGTATGCTTAAGTATTTATGTGTTAACTTTATAAATATCTAAAATTTTGTGATGTATATGCAAGTCTCTTTTATTTTTAGAATATGTTTATCAAATTTAATTATAATTATTAAAAAATTAAGATAAATGTATTTAAACTTTAATTTATGGTTTGTTCCTGATGACATGTTATTTAGCCTTTATTATTAGCAACCCATATTGTATATCATTTCATCTTTTTTTTTATGCCTTCTTTGTGAACTGAGATTGCCTCCCCTTCGCTTAGAGCACTGGCATTTACACCATACCTAAATCTCAACAAATCACTTTTTTTTTTAGTTTTGTGAAGTTTTCTAAGGGTTCGTTTGTGGCAGCTTGTGCGTTTCAGGATAAACTGCTNATGCCTTCTTTGTGAACTGAGATTGCCTCCCCTTCGCTTAGAGCACTGGCATTTACACCATACCTAAATCTCAACAAATCACTTTTTTTTTTTAGTTTTGTGAAGTTTTCTAAGGGTTCGTTTGTGGCAGCTTGTGCGTTTCAGGATAAACTGCTTATCCTGAAACGCGACACTCGGGCTGGTCACAGGGGTCGACCGGCGGCCTGCGTTTAGTGTAAAAACTCAAACACAGTTTAAGATAAACTGACGAAACGCACAAACCAAACGGTACGGCGGCGTTTTGAAAACGCTGCCCGCACTTATAAGCTGCCCCAAACAGACCCTAAATTTTTCTCTTGTTTAATATCATAGAAATGCCTTAAAAAGTACTCAAATCTTTATAAATAATATTTATTCCTTTCCTCCATTCTTCTAAAACTACAAACCTATTTATAAGGTTTTCATTCTTGTTGTGAGAGAATTCATTTAGAACCCCACCAAAAACTCGGAAAAAATTTGCGTACATAAGACGTACGCAGAGCTGCGTACGTCTGTAACCTGCAAACGGGTTACAGGGAGGATTTCAGGAGGTTATAACCGCGTCATACATCCTGTAACCTCTATGTAACCTACCTGTACTTTCGAGTAAGTTCCGCGCTTTTGCATGCTTCTGTTTTCATATATAAATAGGTTATAGGGAGGTTACAGGGTGTATAACGCGGTTATAACCTCCTGAAATCCTCCCTGTAACCTATTTGNACACATAAACCCTCGTTTGCATGATAAAATCTTGAATTTTAAAGGGCTTCACGCCACTCAATAGCCCTCCTCAACAAATTTCCATGTCAATTTAATGGAGAATCAAGAAGATGATGTCTTTTTTTTTCTTCCTTTTGTAAGCTCACCGTTGGTGCAAAGGATTAGATATTATTTTCATTAGGTTTGCCATTATAAAAATACCATACTATGTCGCTTTTTGGAAGCTATGAAAGAAACTTGTATAATGTAAGATAATCACACACTCATTAGTTTGGATAAATGTTTCTTTATCATTATAGTCATGTAAAGAGGACGATGATTTTGTTTAGATGAGTGGTCTCTTATTCTCGTTGAGTAAACATTTAATTATTAAGAAATAAAGTTCTGAGAAGAGTTTTTTCTTTTGCCATCCAAACATAATTTATTAGTTTTTATGTTTACTATTGGAATAATGATAGCTTCTTCGAAATTGCTAGTACAATTAAATTTTCTCTTAAAGCTGGCAGCATAGGGTTATGTCCAAATCATCGATGCCTATTACCTTCATATTGAATTTAATGCAAACTAAGATGGCAAAAAGCTACCATTTAAGTAATATTTAGAAGCAAAATTTTTGTGTTGGTCGTAGTTCTTTGGCTCATGAATACAACAATTATCCACACTCAATTCTAAAATATTCCATTCCTACTTAACATTTGAGANTATTGTGTTGGTCGTAGCTCTTTGGCTCATGAATACAACAATTATCCACACTCAATTCTAAAATATTCCATTCCTACTTAACATTTGAGAGATTCTTATAAAGACCAAATGTCTTTAAAATCAAAGGAGAATCTTAGTAAAAGGAGGGAATATCCTCCATAATTTTATTAATTGAATCAAATGAGAATGCATTATGTCACCTCATGGGAGCATCCACTCTATAGAATAAACAAGTCATAGAGGATATTCCCTAACTTCAACATGGAACCATTGAGACTGAAACCATATACCATTGGAGCTTCATAATTCAAAGAAATTAATCAAATTGTTTGTTGACCACAAATTATCTAAACTAAATTTNGGAGGATATTCCCTAACTTCAACATGGATCCATTGAGACTGAAACCATACACCATTGGAGCTTCATAATTCAAAGAAATTAATCAAATTGTTTGTTGACCACAAATTATCTAAACTAAATTTNATTTGCAAGTTACAGACGTACGCAGCTCTGCGTACGTCTTATGTACGCAAATTTTTTTCCCAAAAAACTCACACATAAACCCTCATTTGCATGATAAAATCTTGAATTTTAAAGGGCTTCACACCACTCAATAGCCCTCCTCAACAAATTTCTATGTCAATTTAATGGAGAATCAAGAAGATGATGTCTTTTTTTTTTCCTTCCTTTTGTAAGCTCACCGATGGTGCAAAGGATTAGATATTATTTTCATTAGGTTTGCCATTATAAAAAATACCATATTATGTAGCTTTCTGGAAGCTATAAAAGAAACTTGTATAATACAAGATAATCACACACTTATTACTTCGGATAAATGTTTCTTTATCATTATAGTCATGTAAAGAAGACGATGATTTTGTTTAGATGAGTGGTCTCTTATTCTCGTTGAGTAAACATTTAATCATTAAGAAATAAAGTGTTGAGAAGAGTTTTTTCTTTTGCCATCCAAACATAATTTATTAGTTTTTCTGTTCGCTATTGGAATAAGGATAACTTCTTCGAAATTGCTAGTATAATTAAATTTTCCCTTAAAGCTGACAGCATAGGGTTATGTCCAAATCATCGACGCTTATTACCTTCATATTGAATTTAATGCAAACTAAGATGGCAAAAAGCTATCATTTAAGTAATATTTAGAAGCANGAATCCCATCATGTCTAAATTAAATTATGCCTTTTTCAACTACCTTTTCCTAACTACAATAAATTCACACCCCCTCAGTAAATATTCAAAACACTCACTTATCATCACAAGTACTGGNAATCCCATCAGGTCTAAATTAAATTATGCCTTTTTCAACTACCCTTTCCTAACTACAATAAATTCACACCCCCTCAGTAAATATTCAAAACACTCACTTATCATCACAAGTACTGGCTCTCCAAACCCCTGAAGTATATTTTTGTTAGTTCTTTTTGGAAAAAAAGATAATAAGTTTTAGAATAATTATCATGTTTTAACATTCTTTCTAGCTTTCTTTATAAGAAAATTTGTTTTTTAAAATGAGTATTTAAAGTTTATCTTTGAACTCATACTAATTTTTTTCTTTGAAACCAATGTTTGTACTTAAAAAAACCTTTTAAACAACTAACTCCTTAAAGTTAACTCGTCAGACTCTACTTTAAAGTTCAAGAGTATTCAAAAAAATAACTAATAGCTTACACTCTTATTTGAAATAAAATTAGTTTCCTAAGAGGATGGAAGCCAAGTGTTTCACTAAATGAGAAGCTAATTTCATTTTCTTGTACTCCAAAAAAAGGCTAAAAAGATTTGTAACCAGGTTCTTGAAAATCAAATCTCTATTTGAGATCTCTAATGAAGTTGACATCTATGATTACACTTTTTATAACCCTCAACACATATTTATTCCTTTAGAAATCCCAATGGATCCCACTCTATCAACTTAACTACACTTTTTCCATTACTTTAGATTCTAAAATTAAGCAAAATTTTTTGATGCAATGACAAATTATTTACTTAGCCAACATATACTGCTAAATTATTTTTCTTTAATTGGGAAGTTATTTGAAGCTAACTCATAACAAACATAAAACTATCTATTATACTAAGAAATAATTGAGTATTACCCAACTGTTTTAGTCACCATGATTTATAAATTTTCTCATGTAAATCAAATTATAAAATACATGCACATCTATTTATGCAACTAACTTTATAATTTCATTGTTAAAATAATGATAAATACACATACAATATTTTGACCTTCCCCTATCTGTACAAATTAAGTGGCTATCAATAAGAACAAATTTATCTATCACATTATTTTCCTAGATGAGGACATTTTAAAAGCTTAGCAACAATGGTGGCAAAAATCTTTTTTATGAAAATCTAGACATTAATAATACTTTAAATTTTGTTAATAGGAATTTTTATTGATAATATTATTTTTATTAAACAAATTATCCTTAATTAATTCATTTTTTTGGATATAGTCTTGCAACTTAGATGTACATTTATTTTGTATTCTCAATGATAATTTGAGGGGTTCTTAGATCATCTGATGATCATCATATGGATGACTTCTTTCTCCTTATTTTTATTTTTATTTTTTATTGTAGATTTATTTTGCCAAACATTAGATTGTTTTTTGTTACTAGTTATTTCATGCAATATATATTGTCCATTTTTTTATATGCCTCTTTTATGTTGATTACATATTAGCATATGATAAATCTAATAAAAAAAATGGTTTCAGTGGCCAATATCCCTTGAATTCCATGGCTCTTATGAGCATGAGGTTGATAAATGTGCTACTGGGTATTTGGTAAAGTTTGCAAAGAAAATTTGATTACTTTAGACAGTTATCTCTTAATTTACTATTAACTTTTAGGGCTTGAGATAAATAAAGAGGAAACTGTCACATGTTGATATGAAAGCATTTACATTCCTAAAAATCATGAATTTTACTTAAATTTAACATTATTAATCTGGTCTTACATTTAATGCCTTGAAGAATCTTACTAAGGATTCATAAACGCCTCATAATAAAGTTTTTATTCTAATGATAATTGAAAACCTAGAACCAATATTTTTTTCGTGACTTATAAAANATTTTTTATGCAATGACAAATCATTTACTTAGCCAACATATACTGCTAAATTATTTTTCTCTAATTGAGACATTATTGGAAGCTAACTTATAACAAACATAAAATTATCTATTAGACTAAGAAATAATTGAGTATTACCCAGCTATTTTAGTCACCATGATTTATAAATTTTCTCATGTAAATCAAATTATAAAATACATACACATCTATTTATGCACCTAAATTTAGAATTCCATTGTTAAAATAATGATAAATACACATACAATATTTTGACCTTCCCCTATCCGTACAAATTAAGTGGCTTTCCATAAGAACGAATTTATCTATCACATTATTTTCCTAGATGAGGAGCATTTTAAAAGCTTAGCAACAATGGTGGCAAATACCTTTTTTATGAAAATCTAGACATTAATAATGCTTTAAATTCGTTAATAGGAATTTTTATTGATAATATTATTTTTATTAAACAAATTATCCTTAATTAATTCATTTTTTTTATATAGTCTTGCAACTTAGATGTACATTTATTTTGTATTCTCAATGATAATTTGAGGGGTTGTTAGATCATCTGATGATGATTCATATGGATGACCTCTTTCTCCTTTTTTTTTATTGTAGATTTATTTTGCCAAACATTAAATTGTTTTTTTTTGTTACTAGTTATTTCATGCAATATATATTGTCAATTTTTTTATATGCCTCTTTTATGTTGATTACATATTAGCATATGATAAATCTAATAAAAAAATGGTTTCATTGGCCAATATCCCTTGAATTCCATGGCTCTTATGAGCATGAGGTTAATAAATGTGCTACTGGGTACTTGGTAAAGTTTGTAAAGAGAATTTGATTACTTTAGACAGTTATCTCTTAATTTACTATTAACTTTTAGGGCTT
Source organism: Phalaenopsis hybrid cultivar (assembly GCA_002079205.1). Taxonomy (NCBI): domain Eukaryota; kingdom Viridiplantae; phylum Streptophyta; class Magnoliopsida; order Asparagales; family Orchidaceae; genus Phalaenopsis; species Phalaenopsis hybrid cultivar. Next base: position 18,285 of record JXCR01134422.1, read on the forward strand.
GAGATAAATAAAGAGGAAACTGTCACATGTTGATATGAAAGCATTTACATTCCTAAAAATCATGAATTTTACCTAAATTTAACAATATTAATCTGCTCTTACATTTAATGCCTTGAAGAATCTTACTAAGGATTAATAAACTCCTCATAATAAAGTTTTTATTCTAATGATAATTGAAAACCTAGAACCAATATTTTTTTCGTGACTTATAAAATTTAAAATAATCTATTTATAATTATTAGATTATTTCTGATAGAATCTGAAAAACCCTTACCAAAGTCCAAATTTTTAGCTCTATATTTTTATTTGATAATGAAAAAAGAAAATGAATTGCACTTTTCATATGCTAATACTTGTATGACTCATTAAAAATGAGAATTGGGGCTGCCTTCCCTCCCTTCATTAAACCTAACATAAAAAAGAAAAAGTTGTGCAAAACTTCTATTAATCTTAAAGCATACTTTTTATGTGGTATAGATAACCATGTGATATTTTGATCTTCCTTTTACCTTTCTTAATCCATATAAAAGAATATATGTGTCAAAATAGCATGGAATACGGGTAATAAACTTCCTTCAATTATCTTATAAGTGCATTCAACTCCCACTCATCAGATATTCTATGATTTAAATAAGTATTGTAAAAGAAGACACTAATAGATTATATTTATTTATTTGCCTTGCACCTAGAGTTTGCCTTAAAATAATTGATGATTCAGTATCTAAAATCAATCAAGTAAAAAATTTGTATATGCTATATTGAACACAATAAAATGTTAATCACCTCTTTGACCAATGTCATTTCTCTCATCAGTTGGCCNACTTATAAAATTTAAAATAATCTATTTATAATTATTAGATTATTTCTGATAGAATCTGAAAAACCCTTACCAAAGTCCAAATTTTTAGCTCTATATTTTTATTTGATAATGAAAAAACAAAATGAATTGCACTTTTCATATGCTAATACTTGTATGACTCATTAAAAATGAGAATTGGGGCTGCCTTCCCTCCCTTCATTAAACCTAACATAAAAAGAAAAAGTTGAGCAAAACTTCTATTAATCTCAAAGCATACTTTTTATGTGGTATAGATAACCATGTGATATTTTGATCCTCCTTTTACCTTTCTTCATCCATATAAAAGAATATATGTGTCAAAATACCAAGGAATATGGGTAATAAACTTCCTTCAATTATCTTATAAGTGCATTCAACTCCCACTCATCAGATGTTCTATGATTCAAATAAGTATTGCAAAAAAAGACACTAATAGATTATATTTATTTCTCTGGCTTGCACCTAGAAGTTGCCTTAAAAGAATTGATGATTCAACATCTAAAATCAATCAAGTAAAAAATTGTATATATGCTATATTGAACACAATAAAATGTTAATCACCTCTTTGACCAATGTCATTTCTCTCATCAGTTGGCCCAAAAATATTTTTTGAAAATATATTTATGTGAAACTTTAATATCGTGGAGTCTTCTAATAATTGTTTCTTATTAATTACCTCCTTCTATTTGCTATATAACATTTGGAAAAGAAAAAAAAAAGGATAATATATTTGAAATACATTTTCAAGCCTCAATGCTATTATCAATCAGAAAGAAGTGCCAAATTCATGACAAGAAAAAATCATGGGAGTGGATGGTGTCGTTGTATGAAGTGGCAACCTTCTTCTATGATACTTGCTTATGATAAATTTTTAAGGCTCTTTGATAGGTGCTTTGCTTCTCCTGATTTTTTATGTTTAGTAATTTTTATTTCTTCATTTTTGTATTGAATAATGATGCATTTAGCACAACTTATTTGGATGTATTATGCTTGTTACAAAATTTATACATCTCTTTTAGAGAGCCAATCCATTATTCATTTAGTTGGGTTCATGGATCAGTTGTGAGATCTCTCATAAGTGTTGTTTGAGAATGATATGTAATGCTTTATATTCTTAGCTTTTGAGACCTTGTTTCTGAGTTCTAACCTTGTATTTTGAAGCGAACAACTCTTTTTTTCTACAAATTATGCCTGTTAACTTTGGAGTTTTCTTTTTTTTTTTTTGAAAGGTTAAGAAAGAGGGGTAGGCAACTTGATCCATGGGGGATGACACAACCACGTGGGGAGGATACAGTACTCAACTAGGTTTTACGAGAGAAGGGAAAAGAAAGATGAGCGCATTGCTGTGTAATATATCTATTTCGTAGTTACTTCACAGTATAAGAAATCATCACTTTTTTTACTAAAAAATTTATCAAAATAAGACGTTAATCATGTAAATAAATTTTCTAGGAGATTTTTATTCATCAAAATACTTTCCAACAAACATTAAAATCAATAAAAATGATTTTTTTTTTTGTTGTGATTGGATATTTTAATTTTTTTATTTGCTCTAAAATAAACTCTTAAAAAGAATTATTTATTTATTTATTCTTAAATAACTCGTTTAGAGATTGACTATTTTAGTTTTATTTTATTTTGATGTAAAAATGATCTTTAAGGAAAATTTAAAAATATATATGAACTTAAGAATCAAATGAATTTTTTTGTTATATTCAATTAAATAGCAAGAGCTAATAAATTCTCTTCTTGCAAAACATTTTTTCTATTTACAAACCAATCAAATATGCCCATAGGAAGATTTCGAGTTCATTTGGGGCAACTTATAAGTGTGGGCGGCGGCGCTTTGAAAACGCCGCCGTGTCATTCGGTTTGCGGGTGCGTTTGAGTTTATACACTAAACGCGGGCTGCGGGTAGACCCCTGCGGCCGGCCCGCGGGCCGCGTTTAAGGATAAACAGCTTATCCTGAAACGCACAAGCAGCCCCAAACGGATCTCATTAATTTGTGAAAAGTTGTTTAAAGATTACTAAATTGGTGGATTGATTATTAGTAATTTATTAGGCGACATGCTTATAATTGCAAAATTAGATAGTAATTTAAGTGATATGTGATGAATCACTAGAATTTTAACATTAATTTATGCTAAATAAATTTATGTGGAATGCCATAGAAATGATTCGGTAGGTTTGTAATTGTTTATTTCCTCCTCCTTTTGCGTGTAAGGATAGAATTTGAATCCTTGAAGAATTACTTGTTCTTGACTTGTTCAAAGTCACCTTCTCGTTTGACAGTCCTCCAAACCTTGTGATAGTGATGTCATGACCTTCTTGATTTAAATACTTGAATCTATACCTTTGCTGCCTTCAATATGAAAAAAATCAAACATATGGAGTCCAGACGTAGCTCTGCGTCCATACTCCAATAAAATCTTACCACGTGTATATGATTGGGAGCACCTAAAAATGATGAAAAGGCGCCAATAACACCTCAATAACACCGTTGTGTTATTATATTGCCCTCCAGGCGGTGTTATTGGCGTTGTTTACCGGTGTTATTGCGGTGTTATTGAAATTGTTTTATGAATTATTGAAGCGGAACCGCAGTGTTATTTGCATGGTCCTTTAGGCAGTGTTATTGAATTTTATCACTGGTGTTAATGCAGTGTTATTGTGATGCTATTGTAGTTATTTTGCAGATGTATTGAAGCAGAACCAATAACACCACAATAAACGCTTTGTTTTGCGGCCCATTCAGATACGGGTGGCAAAATTTTATTGGAATCCAGATGCAAAGCTACATACGGACTCCGTATGCAAGATTTTTCCTTTCAGAAAATAAAGTAAATTATACCTTGTTTGCTGCCAAAAAGCGCGGTTAAAATTATAATGAATTTTAAGCGTAACCTTTGGTTCATTTTATTGTATTTCATATTCGTTAGATTTGAATAATTTTTAAATACACTGTAAATTGCATATGCCAACACAGACCACCGCACCCGCTTCCACGATCCACGACTACTGCTGCTTTAGCTGTTGCTGCTCCCCACTATTGCCAACGGCAGTTGCATGTCGCTACCAGCGTTGAAGCTTGTCGGTGATTGTTGTCGCTGACCACAATTAGCCGGCCTCCATCGACCACCGTTGCNAAGAAAAGAAAAAGGATAATATATTTGAAATACATTTTCAAACCTCAATGCTATTATCAATAGAAAGAAGTGCCAAATTCATTACAAGAAAAAAATCATGGGAGTGGATGGTGTCGTTGTATAAAGTGGCAACCTTCTTCTATGATACTTGCTTATGATAGATTTTCAAGGCTCTTTGATTCTTCTGACTTTTTATGTTTAATAGTTTTTATTTCTTCATTTTTGTATTGAATAATGATGCATTTTACACAACTTATTTGGATTTATTATGCTTGTTACAAATTTATACATCTCTTTTAGAGAGGGAATCCATTATTCATTTAGTTGGGTTCATGGATCAGTTGTGAGATCTCTCATAAGTGTTGTTTGAGAATGATATGTAATGATTTATATTCTTAGCTTTTGAGACCTTGTTTCTGAGTTCTAACATTGTATTTTGAAGCGAACAACTCTTTTTTTTTATATATTATACTTGTTAACTTTGGAGTTTTTTTTTTTTTTGAAAGGTTAAGAAAGAGGGGTAGGCAACATGATCCATGGGGGATGACACAACCACATGGGGAGGATAAAGTACTCAACCAGGGTTTACGAGAGAAGGGAAAAGAAAGATGAGAGCATTGCTGTGTAATATATCTATTTCGTAGTTACTTCATAGTACAAGAAACCATCACTTTTTTTACTAAAAAATATATGAAAATAAGACGTTAATCATGTGAATAAATTTTCTAGGAGATTTTTATTCACTATAAGCCCCTCATCAAAATACTTTCCCACAAACATTAAAATCAATAAAAAATAATTTTTTTTTTGTTTAGGGTTGGATATTTAAAATTTTTATTTGCTCAAAAATAAACTCTTAAAAAGAATTATTTATTTATTTATTCTTAAATAACTTGTTTAGAGATTGACTATTTTAGTTTTATTTTATTTTGATGTAAAAATGATCTTTAAGGAAAATTTAAAAATATATATAAACTTAAGAATCAAATGAATTTTTTTTGTTATATTCAATTAAATGGCAAGAGCTAATAAATTCTCTTCTTGCAAAACATTTTTTCTACTTACAAACCAATCAAATATGCCCATAGGAAGATTTCAAGTCCGTTTGGGGCAGCTTATAAGTGTGGACGACGTTTTGAAAACGTCGATGTACCATTCGGTTTGCGCGTTTCGCCAGCTTATCCGAATCTGCGTTTGAGTTTTTACACTAAACGCGGGCTGCAGGTAGACCCCTGCGGTCGGCCCGCGGGCCGCGTTTCAGGATAAATAACTTATCCTGAAACACACAAGCTGCCCCAAACGGATCTCATTAATTTGTGAAAAGTTGTTTAAAGATTACTAAATTGGTGGATTGATTATTAGTAATTTATTAGGCGACATGCTTATAATTGCAAAACTAGATAGTAATTTAAGTGACATGTGATGAATCACTAGAATTTTGACATTAATTTATGCTAAATAAATTTATGTGGAATGCCATAGAAATGATTCGGTAGGTTTGTAATTGTTTATTTCCTCCTCCTTTTGCGTGTATGGATAGAATTTGAATCCTTGAAGAATTACTTGTTCTTGACTTGTTCAAAGTCACCTTCTTGTTTGACAGTCCTCCAAACCTTTGTGATAGTGATGTCATGACCTTCTTGATTTAAATACTTGAATCTATACCTTTGCTGCCTTCAATATGAAAAAATCAAACTATGGAGTCTAGACGTAGCTCTTCGTCCATACTCCAATAAAATCTTACCACGCGTATATGATTGGGAGCACCTGAAAATGATGAAAAGGCGCCAATAACATCTCAATAACACCATTGTGTTATTATATTGCCCTCCAGGCGGTGTTATTGGCGTTGTTCACCGGTGTTATTGCGGTATTGAAGTTGTTTTATGAATTATTGAAGCGGAACCGCAGTGTTATTTGCATGGTCCTTTAGGCAGTGTTATTGAAGTTTATCACCGATGTTAATGCAGTGTTATTGTGATGTTATTAGAGTTATTTTGCAGATGTATTGAAGCAAAACCAATAACATTACAATAAGCGCCTTGTTTTGCGGCCCATTCAGATACGGGTGGCAAGATTTTATTGGAATCCAGATGCAGAGCTACGTACGGACTCCGTATGCAAGATTTTTTTCTTTCAGAAAATAAAGTAAATTATACTTTGTTTGCTGCCAAAAAGCGAGGTCAAAATTATAATGAATTTTAAGCGTAACCTTTGGTTCATTTTATTGTATTTCATATTCATTAGATTTGAATAATTTTTAAATACACTGTAAATTGAAGATGCCAACACAGACCACCGCAGCGCTTCCACGATCCACGACTACTGCTGCTTTAGCTGTCGCTGCTCCCCACTATTGCCAACGACAGTTGCATGACGCTACCAGTGTTGAAGCTTGTCGGTGATTGTTGTCGCTGACCACAATTAGCCGGCCTCCATCGACCACCATTGCAGGTTATCGTTGTCGGCTACCTCTCACCCAAACAAAAAGTTAAAAATTCAGGGTATATTGATCTAAACAATAAGATTTATTTTTCAATAAATTATATTTATTTATTCACTATATTTTCTTACACATTATTTCTTTTTCAACAAATCAAACAATTCCTTCCCCTATCTCGGATTTTGAAATTATATTTACTGATCAATTTTTCTTGATTTGTTCTATTTTATCCAAAAAAATTATTCAAATTTAATAATTTTGTTTTTACATTATACATAAAAAAAATATAAGGTTTTATCATAGACTTTGATTATAAATATAAGGACTAGGTTTATTGGGACTTTTCAAAGNATATTTGAAATTATATTTACTGATCAATTTTTCTTGATTTGTCATATTTTATCCAAAAAAATTATTCAAATTTAATAATTTTGTTTTTACATTATACATAAAAAAATATAAGGTTTTATCATAGACTTTGATTATAAATATAAGGACTAGGTTTATTGGGACTTTTCAAAGGTCTATACCCACACCAAAATTAAATAAAATTATGGAGGATTTACATACATACCCTAAAAAACTACCTATATTACACATTTAACCTCTTAAACTTTAATTTTACTCAAATACCACCTGAAACTAATGTTGATGACGTTATCTTCATTCATCTCTCTCGCTTATCAAAACCTCTTCTTCGACAAAGTTTCGCCAGAGATTAGTCGGCTACATCAATTATTCACAATTTACCTCAACCTCTCTAAAAACCACCTCAACGACAGCATCCCCCCATCCATCTCCTTGATGCAGAGCCTCATAGTCGTTCATTTATCTTCTGATAACCTCTCCGGCCTCGTTCCAGTGACTAGCCAATTCAACTACTTCAACTCTTAAACCTTCCTCGAAAACCCAAAACTCTGTCGGCCTAACCTTGACTAATAGTAACATGCCAGGCCACACTAACAATCATTTCGCCGACACCTTCGAGCTCATTCTTGTCATTTTTTTTCCTACGCTCCATTGCATTGACCATTGTTGTCGTAATTAAAGCATGGTCTTTGAAATATTGCGAATATGAAAACTGGTCCACTATGCAAATTGACATTTTCTCATGTTTTACAACAAATTGAATTTGATAATCGAAATTAATTGCTCTTAATTCCTTCTATGATTTGCTGCATAAGAGAAAATGAAATAATTAACGAGCTTCTTTAATTATTTGATTAATTACTCAATGAGCTTAATGATATGATGAAATTAATAAATAAACATGTTAGCTCCCCTTATTATCCCTCTTCAGCATTGGTAGCTTTCCAGGTTCTTTTGGTGAGCTTCAGTTTGAAGCTCTCAGGGTAGAGAGAGAGAAGAAAGGAGAGGAGAGAGAAAGATGTAGAAAGAAAGAGTCATTTCTTGTAATCATCGGGGTGATTGACGGGTGTTATTCCTCAAGCTAATAAAATCCTCTGCAGCTCCGTGGACGTATATAAGGACGTAGATAATTTACTAGACCATGGAATCTGTGTTTCGTTGTTTTCTGTTTTGCGACTTTTTTCTTGATCTGGTTTTTCCCTTTATTGTCGTCATTTTTCATAAGAACTAGTATCAGAGCTCAGATTCAAATCTGAGGGAAAGTGATGACCAGAGATGATGTGATAACATCGGGGATCGAGAAGTTTAATGACACAGATTTTGGTTACTGAATGATGCAAAAAGAGGACTACCTCTATGGGAAGAAACTTCATCTTCCGTTACTATGAAAGCGACCGAAAAAGATGGATTCCCTGCCAAGGAATCAGACTTGAAATTTGACAGAACTTACACCATGGAAGAAGACATTGCACAACAAGTGTGTGACTGGGTGAAGACTGCGCTTTGTGGCAGTAATAGGTACAAGACTACGCTTTGTGGCAGTAATAGGTACAAGACTAGACTTGTTGAAAAGAGCTTTCAGCAGAGGCAAAATATTGCCCATGCAGTGAAAGTTGTAAGCAGAAACACGAGTAACTCAAGAAAGAGCTTGGAGGTACAGAGTTATGTTGACAATGATATGTCGACTAAGGGTGTTACTCTTGAGAAACTAAAGTCGTGCTCGACTTTAGCTGGTCTTCTGGAACGAAGACCAGAGCTTTGAGTTGCAGAGGTGAAAGATATCAAGTTTGAAGAAAAAGGTGATGCAGCTAGTGGATGATGCAATTAATGTACCAGTCTCCAAGTGAGAGATTTGTTGTGAATATGGAAATCAGTCCACTGTTCAAATTAGCATTTTCTCATGTTTGACAGTAAATTGAATTTGATACTCGAAATTAAGTTCTCTTAATTTCTTCTATGATCTGCTGCAAAAGAGAAAATGAAATAATTAATGAGCTTCATTAATTATTTGATTAATTACTTAATAGCTTTAATGATATGATGAAATTAATAAACAGACATGCTAACTCCTCTTTTTATCTTTCTTCGGCATTAATTGCTTTCCAGGTTTTTCTTCTGGTGTGTTTTGGTAGTCACGAGAGTGGTAGAAGTGGGGTTTGATGAGTTTTGGGTGGTATTTAAATAAAATCAAAGTTTATTGTGTTAAATATGTAATGTAGGTTGCTTGTGATGGTATGTTATGTTAATCCCCCTAAAGTCACATGGTCCACATCAAATTCGATATGATATATTCTGACTCAATTAATGTTAGAATGGACTCATGACACGTGGCACAAAATATGCTTCCATCGGTGTGAAAATGCTTGGCACGTTACAACGTTCTACTTGTACATTAAATATAATAAAATTTACAATAAATATTCGGAAGATTTACGTACATATCCCTCAATTCTTCTGTATTTACATTTAACACCTAAATAAATGGTATAGTGTTAGTTTTTAAAATACATTGGAAATTGGGTGGCATATATGTAAAAGCCCCTAAATATTTTCATAAATACATACTTATCAATAAATTATAATATGCATTTGAAAAAAAAATTATTTCAGTATTTATGATAATTATTCTGCTGATTCTATTACACATCTGAAAATCTCTCTATTTTATCATATAATGTCTTAAAAATATTTTAATTTTTTAAAATATTTTTTACACATCAAAATATATCATTATTTAAATATAAAAAAAATTTATCTCTTTCTAAATTTACTACCCGTTCTAATGATGGAAAAATTATTACGTACGTTCATCATACGCAAAAATGCGTACGGTGAACCAATCAAAATANATAAAAAACAACCTATATTACACATTTAACCTCTTAAACTTTAATTTTACTCAAATACCACCCGAAACTAATGCTGAAGACGTTATCTTCATTCATCTCTCTCGTTTATCAAAATATCTTCTTCGACAAAGTCTCGCCAGAGATTAGTCGGCTGCAACAATTATCCAAATACACCTCAACCTCTCTAGAAACCACCTCAACGACAGCATCCCCCCATCCATCTCCTTGATGCAGAGCCTCATAGTCGTTCATTTATCTTCTGATAACCTCTCCGGCATCGTTCCAGTAACTGGCCAATTCAACTACTTCAACTCTTAAACCGTCCTTGAAAACCCAAAACTCTGTCGGCCTTACCTTGACTAATAGTAACAAGCCAGGGCACACTAACGATCATTTCGCCGACACCTTCGAGCTCATTCTTGTCATTTTTGTTCCACGCTCCATTGCATTGACCATTGTTGTCGTAATTAAAGCATGGTCTTTGAAGTGTTGCGAATGTGGAAACTGGTCCACTGTTTAAATTGATATTTTCTCATGTTTGACAACAAATTGAATTTGATACTCGGAATTAATTGCTCTTAATTCCTTCTATGATTTGCTGCAGAAGAGAAAATGAAATGATTAATGAGCTTCTTTAATTATTTGATTAATTACTCAATGGGCTTAATGATATGATGAAATTAATAAATAAACATGTTAGCTCCCCTTATTATCCCTCTTCAGCATTGGTAGCTTTCCAAGTTCTTCTGGTGAGCTTCGGTTTCAAGCTCTCGGGTAGAGAGAGAGAGAAGAAAGAAGGAGAGGAGAGAGAAAGATGTAGAGAGAAAGAGTCATTTCCTGTAATCATCGGGGTGATCGACGTGTGTTATTCCTCAAGCTAATAAAATCATCTGCAGGTCCGTGGACGTAGATAATTTACCAGACCACGAAATCTGTGTTTCGTTGTTTTCTGTTTTGCGATTTTTTTCTCGATCTCGTTTTTCCCTTTATTGTCGTCATTTTTCATAAAAACTGGTATCAGAGCTCAGATTCAGATCTGAGGAAAAGTGATGGCCAGAGATGATGTGACAACATCGGGGATCGAGGAGTTTAATGACACAGATTTTGGTTACTGGATGATGCAGAAAGAGGACTACCTCTGTGGGAAGAAACTTCATCTTCCGTTACTATGAAAGCAACCGGAAAAAAAGATGGATTCCTGCCAAGGAATCAAACTTGAAATTTGACAGAACTTCCACCAGGGAAGATGACATTGCGCAACAAGTGTGTGACTGGGTGGAGACTGCGCTTTGTGGCAGTAATAGGTACAAGACTAGACTTGTTGAAAAGAGCTTTCAGCAGAGGCAGAAAATTGCCCATGCAGTGAAAGTTGTAAGCAGAAACACGAGTAACTCAAGAAAGAGCTTGGAGGTACAGAGCTATGTTGACGATGATATGTCGACTAAGGGTGTTACTCTTAAGAAACTAAAGTCGTGTTCGACTTTAGCTGGTCTTCTGGAACGAAGACCGGAGCTTTGAGTTGCAGAGGTGAAAGATATCACGTTTAAAGAAAAAGGCGACACAGCTAGTGGATGATGAAATTAATGTACCAGTCTTCAAGTGAGAGATTTGTTGTGAATATAGAAATCAGTCCACTGTTCAAATTAGCATTTTCTCATGTTTGACAGCAAATTGAATTTGATACTTGAAATTAAGTTCTCTTAATTTCTTCTATGATCTGCTGCATAAGAGAAAATGAAATAATTAATGAGCTTCATTAATTATTTGATTAATTACTTAATAACTTTAATGATATGATGAAATTGATAAATAGACATGCTAACTCTTTTTTATCTTTCTTCGGCATTGATTGCTTTCTAGGTTTTTCTTCTGGTGTGTTTTGGTTTGAAGCTCTCGGGTAGAGAGAGAGAAGAAAATAAGGAGATAAGAGAGAAAAAGGTAGAGAGAAAGAGTGATTTTCTGTAATCATCAAGGTGATCGACAGTTGTTATTCTTCAAGCTAATAAAATCCTCTGCAGCTGCATAGACATAAACAATTTATCAAATCACGTAAATTTGTGTGTTTCATTGTTTTATATTTTGTGATTTTTTCTCTCGATCTGATTTTTCTCTTTATTGTCGTCGTTTTTCACAACATGAAGATAGCAAATGAAGCCCGTGTGAGGAGCAAAGTCACGAGAGTGGTAGAAGTGGGGTTTGATAAGTTTTGGGTGGTATTTAAATAAAATTAAAGTTTATTGTGTTAAATATGTAATGTAGGTTGCTTGTGATAGGTATGTATGTTAATCCCCCTAAAGTCACATGGTCCACATCAAATTCGATATGATATATTCTGACGCAATTAAAGTTAGAATGGACTTATGACACGTGGCACAAAATATGCTCCTATTGGTGTGAAAATGCTTGGCACGTCTCAACGTTTTACTTGTACATTAAATATAATAAAATTTACAATAAATAAATATTCGGAAGATTTACGTACATATCCCTCAATTCTTCTGTATTTACATCTTTAACACCTAAATAAATGGTAAAGTTTAGTGTTAGTTATTTAAATACATAGAAAATTGGGTGGTATATATGTAAAAGCCCATAAATATTTTCATAAATACATACTTATCAATAAATTATGATATGCATTTGAAAAAAAATTATTTCACTATTTATGATAATTATTCTGCTGATTCTATCACACATCTGAAAATCTCTCTATTTTATCTTATAATGTCTTAAAAATATTTTAATTTTTTAAAATATTTTTTACACATCAAAATATATAATTATTTAAATATAAAAAAAAATTATCTCTTTCCAAATTTACTACCCGTTCTAATAATGGAAAAATTATTACGTATGTTTATCATACGCAAAAATGCGTACGGTAAACCAATCAAAATATCCCCCTACTAAAAGTGTATGTCACCGAGCCTCAATTTTATTTGTTTTTTTTTTTCTAAAAAATTTCTTATTGGACAGCGGACGCAACTTACGTTCTTGCATCCGCTGTCAGCACAGAATAATGACTCCTATTGATGACTTAATTTTTTCCCACATATCAAAATCCTCTCAAGCATAAAAGCCAATTGACCCGACATGAGTCTCCATGCAATTTCTAGAAAGGGGAATAAGAGCTATGTTCCCACTCTTGAAGAAAACTTGATGCCAACGGCCACCAACAATTAATCTCAAATCAATGGTCTCTTGTCATCATTGGCATCGTCAAACCACTTTCACTCGACCACTTACATCTCTGAAACATGATTATACTATCGTCATAACAAACAATCATCATAAAGTCATCATTATCGTCGTCAGACTGCCATCACTCGACCACCATAGAAATTCCAACTGTTCGGATAAATGAAGGAAGGGTGCTACAAAATAATCAAATAATGAGGAAAACATTTTCCTTCATGTGAGTTTCATAAACAATGATTATGAATCTATATTTTTGGGCTGGTGATGAATTTGTGGTGTTATTAAGACACAAATTATTTGTTAACATTTTATAATTTTTTTAGTTATTTTTATGTATATATTTTTAATAGTCAATGTACTTGCACTGTAAGCATTTATAAAAAGAAAAAAAATGAAAAAAAAAAAATGAAAATTTATTAGTTATATAATAAAATCTGATTTAGTTAAAAGTGGTCACAGGCCGGCAAATAAAATAAAATTAAAATATTAATAAATTTTATTTAAAAATAAAAGTTAACTCCATTTGTGTAAATACATTTAATTATTTATCAAATAAAATATTTTAACACATTATGATGCATAATGTGATAATTATATAAAAAATAAAATAAAATAGTCAGAGAATTTAAAAAAAAAAGTAATTGATCTTCATTATAACAAGCATTATGACACTGAGAGTAACTTATCAACGATTAAAACTGTCAAAACGGCTCATTGCTCGCAAATAGTTCGTGTTCGGCTCGTTAAAAAGCTCGTTTTTGACTCGTTCGCTAAGTTAACAAGCCGAACACGAACAACCGAACAAATTTTTCTTCGGTTGTTCGTGTTCGGCTCTTTTTGGCTCGAAATACCACTAATCAATTATATATATATCTTTGTTGAGTAGTATTTTTTAAAAAAATAATTGACTACAAGGCTACAAAGATTTATAATCAATTACAAAGTATTAATGAAGAAAATAGAATAAAATTTATTAAATCAGATTCAAATGATGTTTTAAATCTTGCCTCAATCATTAACATCTATGACTACGTGATAAGGGTTGTCAAAACGACTCTTTGTTCGTGAACGGCTCGTGTTCGGCTCGCTAAACGAACGAGCTGAACACGAACACACTTGTTGAGCTCAAAATATAAACGAGCTGAGCATGAGCTGATCCTGGTCTCACTCGTGCTCGGCTCGTTTACACCCCTATCAATGACATTATTCGAAGAATTAATGAAGCAAAAAATAGCATCACCACAAGAATTGACAACACTCAATGACATTATTCCACAATGTTTATTAAAACACATCAACCTCATAATAGAAAGAGGTTATGTTGTTATAACTATGACAAAGATAGTAGAGTAAGATTTATCATGAAGGTAAGTAGTTTAGTTATGGCCTTTCATTTCACAATATAAATGCATACTCACCTAATCAACATCGCCATTCAATGGTCATTATGAGCATAAAATTTAAAGTAACTAATTAGATAAAAATTAGTGTTTTAGCCTTTTTAAAATATTTACTTGATGCTTCTTTAATATTCCTGACAATGTGATTTTTATATTTGTTATGTTTATGGTAACATTGTCAGTGTCGGGTCCTAAGCCCCGAATGTGAAAGTAGAGGGTTGTGTTAGGTTGCCGACAACCAACATAGAATTTGTAGAAAAGTTATAGCATGAATCATTTTGATCATTGTGTAAATGTTAGAGCGTTCCCTGGAAGCGATGAACTGTATGACTTGAATGCAATGAGAATTGTGTAAGAGCCACTACACATGCGTCAGGGTGTAGTGTAAAATAAGCAAGAGTTTTGACATTACGGACGGATATGGGTAAAAAAATTAGTCCATAAAATTAATATTATGATATAATCTTTGAATATAAGTACCCTCACAGTTAGATTAATGGAATTAGTTGGTATTATGGTTTATAAAAAGATAAATATCTTATGTATTCAATAAACTAAAGGGTTGGAGAAAATCCTAAGGAAATTGATAGCTTAGCTTTTAAACTTTGGCGTTCGGATAAGAGTCTCACCAAAAAATAGTGTTGGTGTAATTAAAAAAAAGAGTTTGAAAGATAATGCTATAAAAATTATTAGAATTAGAGATAGAATTATAGTTCTTAAGATTGTTGTTGATACTAAAATTTTTAATATTATAAGTGTATATGCATGTTAAGTAGGTTTAGATATATGTTATATAGAAAAATTTTGGAATGACTTAGAAAAATTAATACAAATGACACCTCCAGAAAGATTTTTATTGAAGATTTAAATGGATATGTTGGTAGAGTGGTAGAAGATTTTAGAAATATTCATGGTGGCGACGGTTTTAGAATGATTAATGAAGAAGATAGTGTTATATTAGATTTTCTGTTAACATATGATTTTGTTAAATACTTTATTTAAGAAAAGAGATTAGCATATTATTGCTTATTATAATAGATCTAATAAAACACAAAGTGATTATTTTCTTATGAGAAAAGAGATTGTCGAGAAGTTAAAAATTGTAATGTTATTCCAAGTGAGAATTTAAGTACTCAACATTGATTATTAGCTCTTGATTTTAATATGAAGAGTTGTAAAATAAAGAATACTAAGAATCATTGTCATAAAATTAGATGGGAGCACCTAAAAGACATAAATAAAATTATTTTTATGAATAAACTTCAAGATTTTAGGATTTAAAGATTTGGGATGTTTGTAAAGATGTAAATTCAATGTGGAATAAAGTAACAAACATTGTTAAATATATGACAAAAGATGTACATGGAGAATCAAATGAAAAAATTTCTATAAATAAAAATAGTTGGTGGTGGAATAATAACGTGCAAGAAAAGATAAAACATAAGAAGTTATGTTATAAAAATTAGTTTAAATGTAAAAGTTAAAAGAATTTGGAAAATATAAATGACCCGTAGGGAGTCTAAGAGAACGATCTATGACGCTAAAAATTTTTCTTTTGGTGATTTTTACAATAGTTAGATACTAAAGGGAGTGAAAATATATGTATAAACTAGCCCAACAAATAGAAAAGTAAATCAAAGATTTAACTTAAGTAAAATATATTAAAGATGAAAATAAAAAATGTTATTTTGATAAATTTTTCAATGAAGTTTCTTAAAATAAGATCGAACTTAGTGATCTTAATATCATTAATAATAATAAAATATTTTTTACCGTCACATTAGTAAAAAAAAGTTGAAGATGTTACGTAATGATATGCTAATTAACGTGTGGAAATATTTAGGAGATTTGAGAGTTTCTTGAATTACTAAACTCTTTAAAATTATTTTAAAAACTAAAAAGATGCTTGAGTAGTGGAGGAAGAGTCTTTTGGTTCCCATTTTTAAAAGTAAAGGGGATGCACAAGTTGTGCAAACTATAGAGGAATTAAGTTGATGTGTCAAACTTTTAATTATGACCCATCCTTAGAGTTGTGCCTCCACAACAGACCCACCTTTTTCCGAGTCACTGCATCTACGAAACACCCACTCTTTTAGGTCATCGCTTCCACAACACGCTCACCTTTTTGGGTTAACCTTCTTGGCACACCCATTAATTGGGTCGCTACCTCCACGACATGCTCATCTTTTTGGGTTAATGTCTCCATGACACACCCATTCCTTTGGACAGATGCCTCTACGACACGCCCGCTTCTGAGTCACTGCCTCCACAACACACTCCCCACCATTTTTATCATATGATTGTTTGCATTTGTATATGTATGCATGCATGGATAGAGAGTCAGGCTCAATTGACGGGTTACCTCATGTTGGTTACGATGTCTTAGCGAGTATTGCTTATCGGGTCGATCCCAGTAATAAATGTGAGTTAAAACATCGAGATTGACACGAGTATAACTGTGCTAAAGATTTAATGGATCTAACTCATGTTACCTTAAATGTTGCGGGTCCATACTTAATGACTCTTATTTTAAAACTAAAAAAATTATATTTTCCTACTTATTACATTTTTCATAATTTTAAAATTGTGCATGTAGCAAGCTATGACATATATAAGGTCAACTCTTTTCAAAATCCATCTTGGGTCACAACTTTTACATCCCTTGGATTTGTAGGACATATTTATTGTGGTGTTCCGGACAAATTCATACATATCCAGAGGCTTTACCTTGTGAACTTAGATGTTGGTAAGGACACTTCTTGTTAGATGATGTGCTAGGCTATGACTAGGTTGCTAGGTAGTATTTTTGATACCTGTGGTTATTGTTCTCTACCAGTTTTTTCGTTCTAGCCATGCATAACTTTTGTGCTTTTTGTTGTGTTTGTGTGTGGCTGTTTTGTATGCATGGTTTTATATTAGAGCGGTCATCTGCAGGGGGTCATTTCATATATATGCACACAAACAAGTACAATAAAGAGGGGGAGCAACGTTATGATTATTACTAATCATTTTATGGTGGCGCTGCTTAGCTCCCCCACCAAGCATGACCCAAACACAATGCATACTTATTTGGTTTTCCCACGATGTACTTTTTTAGATTAATAGGAAGATTCTTACATTAGAAATAGGGTATGGACACGGGTTCCAAGGCTCCTGTCAGACTGGATCACGTGACGAGGATCAGGAGCGGCAGGCTTGCATCTCGTACCTTAATTCAAAATATCATTTATGTATAGAATGAAGACCAGACTTGTATTTATGCAGTGCCTAGTTGCTTTTTTCTATTTCTGGGATATGTTGCTGACCTAGCGACACCCAACTTTTTATTATTTTATATTTGACTTACTTTATTGTTTTTCTTGTATGCTTGTTTGCTTGAATCTGGTTAACTATTATTTGATTTTGGTTCGTCTAGGAACCTTGCGTTACAATTTAGGCTCTTCAGGTCCAAAAATTTTATAAATTTTCTATAAAATCCTAAAAAAAAATTTCCAAACAAACAAAAATTTAAGATTAAAAGATTCAAGATTTTAAAATCTATCTTTTACTTTTCTGCATGACCTTTGGGCTGATTTTAAAATGGTTTGCATAGTATAAACATATCTCATGTCATACTAGTAGGACATCCAAGCTTAGGACTTAAATAAACAACTTCATCATTTGCATGTCCCGAGGAGGAGCCCCCATTCTTCTTCAACCTAGATGACACAACATAGATTTCTACTCAGGTGGTTGTCTAGCATGTTTAGGTCATTAGAATTTTATCCGATCCAGATGGTGTGTATGTTCTTTTGTTGAGAGTGTTTCAAGCTTTGTAGCCTAACCTCCCTTTCTCTTTCTTTCTGGCGACATCCTTGACACTTTCAGTAATGTAATACCCACCACTTGGAGCTTAGACTGATATTCATAGAATAGAATTTTGTTGATCTTAGAGCAACCAAGGTTCTCGCGGAAGACGTAATTCACAAATTGCTTACCAGAGGTGTCTGAACATATTGGGTCGACTACCTCATGATCAGGTATACTTAGGGCCCTAGTAGCTTGTGATGACGGGTCTGTGGTACCCCGACCCGACCACCTCTACATATGAGGGATTATTCTTCCCTTCATTTGACTACCTACCTTAAGTCTTTTTGTGTCTCTTATTGTCGTTGATATCATCTTAATGGTGCAATTATCGATGAGCTACCGCCCGTTTGGGATATACCAATTTTTCCTCAGCCCTTATGGCTTAGATGTGCTTTGACATATTATGATTCCCCATCAGGATGATTCAGTTGTTTTTTAGACTACGTATGTCGATGACTTCATTACCTATGCTAGATCATGAGAGATTCACTCTCCACCCCATGTCTTAGCGAGAGTTTTAAAAGCATCAGAGCATTCCCCTGAGAATTCATTGTCCTTTGATAACTATGTTCCAGTTGTCACTTCTAACATATGCAAAACTCCCTGGATCAAGAGTATTCTTAAGCAACCCGTAGAGTAATTAACGAAATGGATATGTATCCTTGGGATCGCTCTGGACCCTAGAGCAGACAAACTAACCTGAATCTCTGGTTATATGTAGTCTACGTAGGTTTTCTTTCACGGATATTGGTTTAAGGTGCTCCTGCTTGATTTTGTTTGGATGGACATACTTGACTATCTATGTGAGGTTTATCGTACGTAGACTGTCTATGTTTTCTTTCTCTTATTTGAGTATTTGTCATATGCCTGTCTTTTTTTATGCCTCTCTTCTCTTGATCATTCATATGATCCGGAGATAGCATAATCATCTATGATGAATGCTATTAAAAATTTTAGCTATACATTATGCAATGGTATTTTTTTTGGTAGACTGTTGAGAGAGAAAAACACATAAAAATATGCATAAATATTTGCCTTATTTACATATTTTTTACATACAACATATTTTTGTATGTTTTTGTACAAAAAAAGTACCTAAAATATTTTAGTATGATATGATGAAAGTCACTGGAGCGTCGTAGTGTCGTGCCCAACGTAGGCACCATGTTGGGATCTCCCAAAATGAGTTTTCACGAGAGCTTAGACTAACTGTGTTAAGTGCCCAACATCACAATACTGGATTGGAGCGTTGTAATGTTGCTACTCCGAGCGCCCTAGAGTCAATGAAATTAAATAAGAAGCCAAAATATATAGAGCTCAATGTCTCAGTGTTGACTATGCAATGACAAAAATGTCATAATTCAACGCCTCAATGCCATCACTAGATTACCACAGCACTCTCCGCATCAAAGAAAATAACTAAAAGCCATAAGCTTTGAGTTGCAGTCCCAAACTTTCAAATCCACAACGGTAGTACTCGGGCACCACAAAAAAAAACTGCCCCACATAAACAATTATTCAAGTTTAAATTCAAACATTCAGGGTGAGTGTGTTTAGTTTGTGTATATGTGCTTGTGTGATTGTGTTTAGAGTGTAAGAGTGAAAGAAGTCTACTTGACTTAGTGAAGCAAGGAGAAGGAAAAGGAGAAGGAGAAGGAGAAGGAGAAGGAGAGAATGGCTTCATCATTCCATAACTTGTTGGGCATTCAGGTATTTGTGTTTCTTATATTTTCTTTGTTAAAACTCTTGTAAAATCTTATTATTTCGTTAAATGAAAGATTGTGTGTTTACTTTGTTGTATCATCATAGGCCAAAAGTTTTCTTTCCTATGAATAAGTGATCTATATGTTGGACTCAATGTATAAGGTTTTTAGTCAAATTTAAATTCAAAAGATTGCTTGTGATTTTTCCATTTTCATTTAGCTTTAAGTGGTGGACACTTTTATTTAAAATTTTGTGTTGGTTAGTGATTTTGATAGTCATAATCTATACTAGGAAATTCACAAATAGGATTAAATGGAATATGAGTATTACTCTTTAACTTTAGGAATCATTTAGGGAAATGAACATATTAAATTTGAAACCCACTATTTGCATAGACATATCACAACTAGGTTTTTGAAATTAGGGTTTTAATGCTATTGACAGGAGCTTGTAAAAATCTAATTCTTGATTAACAACTAAGCGTTAAATGAAAACCTTATCACCTTATCACGACTTTCAACTTTATAAATTATTAACATACTTGAGAAATAAAAAAGACCAAACATATTATAGACATCTTAGACCCTTAGGTACTTTACAAACCAATTGGTAGAAGAAATTCATCAATGTCGCAATCGACTTACACTTGAATGACAAAATTAACAATGCAAAATGCTAGAAGTGTATATATCAGCAAGGAAAAATAAGAAAATATTTGACCTTGTGTGAGGCATACAAAGAAAATTTCGGCATCATCAACTTTAAATAAGCTGCTTTCCTGAGTGCATATGTGCTAGTCAACACTTATACAAAAGGCATAAAAAACTTTCATGTTTAGCTATCTCATATCCATACTTTCATAATTACAAACATCATATGAAAAACAATACTGATCATCATCTTTTAATAGTCAAATCTATCTTTTCATCCATACGTAAATCCATTCGAATCGGGTATATATGTAATTTTCCCAAATGTAAATTAAAAAGATGATTTTTTTTTGTCCTTGCATGAAATGCAATTTAGATTTTAGTTCATGTTGCCACATCAATGGTTGCTTAACAATTGGGGGGAGGGGAAATTAAAGCTTTGTAGGGTCCACACGTTGGAGTCAACACATCGTCCACATTATATAATTCCAACTTTTTATGCTATTTCTTTATTGGAAAATCGCGAATAAAAGCAATATGAATGCTGCCAATAATATATATAATGTTATTATTAAATTAGCTGTAATTAATTTTAATTTAAAAATAGTGGGTGTTGACCAACGTAATTTAAAATGATTTTTTTTTTTAAATATAAATGCTTATTTTAATGGGGCAGTTCGTTAGGACATGCCGCGTCCTTTTAAATGGCTTATGTCATTAATTGTTCATTTTAATATTTATGTTCGTAGAGATGTGGAATATATTTAAGTTTAAAATATAAGTGCTTGTAAAAATAATTATGACGTCAGCGAGTTAGCTCATTGGAAGTCCTATAACTTTATTTATGACACGGTCCTGCAAATAGCGCTGTGAATTTAGCTCCAAGATAGTTTCTCGTTTTCGTTCGATCTTTGATATGAATTTTTTTTCTTAGATCAACATCGTATTTAATTAAGTTGGGCTATGAGTCAAAATATTGAATTGAATTTTTTTCGAGNCGAATTTAGCTCCAAGATAGTTTCTCGTTTTCGTTCGATCTTTGATATGAATTTGTTTTCTTAGATCAACATCGTATTTAATTAAGTTGGGCTATGAGTCAAAATATTGAATTGAATTTTTTTCGAGTCGATTTTCAGCTAAACACGAATCGGCTTGAGCTGATTCGAGATCGGTCTGAATCAGCTTGAACTGCACTTAGTAAGGTTAGATTGTGAAACATAACTTAACACCTTAGCATGTTGAGAAAGCGTGAAAAATGCAATTTTGCTAAACTTCATAAAGTGCGGTACAGTGTCACACCACTGCTCGAAACATACTCTAAGGTTGCGAAGTGGAAAGCTGCTTGATATGTACCTTCATGTTTTAGAATTCACCTGAAAAATTTGGGGTTTTTTTACTCCATATAAATAAGCATAAAAGATAACAAATTTCTTTTAGTAGAAAACACCCAATAAAAGGAAGAAAATTATGGGGTATGAATAAGTTAAAGTAATATGCCATGTAATTGCAAGGGCAAACATCCACTCGTCATCTTAGCTAGGGGAGATGAGAATATACAACTATGTTAAAATTAAACTTCGAGATAACCCATATAATTATATATGGTTAGTTTGAACTATACGAGTCATATTTGGGCTACAGCAACCATAGTTAGGCTACAATAGTTGTAGTTTGACTATAAGAAGTGTAGTTAGGCTACAACATAAGTAGTTAGGCTATAACAATCACTGACAGTGATTTGCAATTATTAGTAATTGTCAATCTTCTTTTGACTATAAGCATGTCAATTTTTTAGATCATTTTTTGTGTAATCCAGTTCCACTATTCTCGTTGTGACACGAGGTTCATCGATCATGCGGTTCCCCAAGAGTTATTTTATGTCTGGGTTTATAAAATCACAGTTAGCTCTTTCACAAGAGAACAAGATAAAAATTTATTCAAAATACAATAAGATTGTCTTTCTCAAGCAAAGATACAAAGTAATGTTTTTCAAGGAAAAGATTATTTAAGATCGTCTCCACTCCACCTTCATTGGAGCTTTCTCCTCCTACAGAATTTTAGTTTGTAAGCACCTAAAGCGACTCACTGGTCGATGATGAAGGGTCCAGTTCTGATCGAGCTTGTTGACTGATTGTCCTCTCGCGGCGGGATCGACTCTCTTCATAATTAGGTTGCCGGGGGAGAATGTCCTTTCTCAAACATTCTTGTTGTAGTAATGGGCAGTTCTTCTCTTTATTTCTTCTTGTAGGAGTGATGCATTTGTTTGAAGTTCTTATAGCTGATTGAGAGCGAGTGAAGCTCCTTCTTCATTTGCATCTTGCCAGCCAACGAGCCTTTCTTTGTCGAAAGATGTTGCAGTGACTACCCTCTAACTATGATGATGGGATTTGACTGCTAACATTGCTTCCATTCCATGAGAAAGCATGTGTGGTGTTTGACCGGTCACTAATGAAGGAGTGGTTTGGATGGCCCAAAGAACGGACAGAAGCAAGTCCGCCCAATAACCCCTAACACCCTCAACTTTCTTTCCTTAGTAGATTTAAAATGATCTTGTTTGCAGCCTCTACTTGATCATTAGTCCATTGGTGATGCATGGATGAGAATTTGAGGTCGATCCCTTAACATTGACAAAAACCTCTTATCATATAATCAGCGAAATATGTTATGTTGTCTATTATGACTATTAGAGGTAAACCGTGTTGACAGATAATATTGGTCCATATAAAATTCCGGACAACCTTTGCAGTAATTCGGGCGAGTGTTTTTACTTTGATCCATTTGAAAAAATAGTCAACGAGACTGAAAGAAATTTTCATTATCCTTTCGAGGGTGGAAATGGCCCAAGGATATCGAGCCCTAAATTAGCAACAGGTCAGGGGCTTACAATAAGTTGTAATTTTTGTGTCGGTTGATGCTGCACTGGAACATATTTCTAATATTGTTTGCAGCTTCGAGAAAATTTTCTTGTGTCCTTCAAGAGGGGTCAGCCAGAAATAGCCTTGCCTTTGGACACGATAAGCTAAGGTCTTTTTGCCATAGTGACTTCCACATTCATCCGAATGTACTTCTTGGTGGATCTCTTCCAACTCATTTTCTTCCACGTACCTTAGGCAATGAAGTGGTTGACCCTTGGAAAAGTGTGTCTTCAATGAGGAGATATTGGGTGACCTTGAACTTGAACCTCCGAGGATTTGTCACCTCCTTGAGGATCTTCCCCGTTTTATGGTAGTGAGCCTAGAGATCTATCCATCTTTTCATACCCTCGGTCTTTACTCGCATTGCTTTTGGTTTTTCTATGGTTGATCAGAAAGGCCTTCATGTTGCCTTGTCTCTAAAGCATATGTTCTTTGACAAGAAGTCTGCCACTTAGTTATCCTCTCACCCTACATGTTTCATTTGGAAGCTTGTGAACTTCTCTATCTTCGTCTTTGCTTTGTTAAAAAACTTGATTATCATTTTATCTCAAGCTTAGAATTCTCCATTGACTTGATTGACAATAACTTGAGAAACTGACTTTACCGTTAGATATTGGGCACACATTTCATGGTCTAACCATAGTGTGTCTATCAGCACTTCATACTTTACTTGATTGCTTGTGACCTCAAAATGAGGGCAACTGAAGGATAGAGATGCTTCCTGATTAGGCTACATAGTGCTATCCTGATTCCCTCACTTGCTTGGTTGTAAGCTCCATCAACATATATGATCCAAATTTGTTTATCTGGTTTGGATCCTTCACTCAATTCGATAGGTTCAAAGAAATCAGTTAGGAAGTCAGCTACAGCTTGAGCCTTTATCATCTTTCGAGGGACATAACTGATGCCGTACTCGCTAAGTTTCAAAACACAGTTTAGTAGTCTACCGGAGTGTTCCGGACGTATGAGTACTTGCTTGAGCGGATGATCAGTAAGCACTTTGATTGGGTGTGTTTGGGAATGTGACCAGAGCAAGCAAACAGAGACAATTAAAGCAAACGTTAGTTTTTCCATAATAGGCTATCTAACTCCGACTCCCCTTAGAACCTGACTAGTGTAAAATATGATGAATTGCTTCCCCAGCTCCTCTTGAACTAATACCAAACTATTGGCTTCTGAATCGATTCCTAGATACAGAGAGTGTTCTTTTTTTGGTTTTAGAATTTTTAATAGTGGGGGTGTGACTAGCAACAACTTCATATTTTTGGAAGGTTTATTCACATTCGTTCATTCATTCGAAACACTTGGCTTTCTTTAATACTTTCAAGAAGGATGCACATTTGTTGCCTGATTTGAAACTGAATCTGCTGATCGATATAATTCGGTCATTCAATTTCTGTATTTCTTTGGAATTTTGGGGAGAAGACATATCCAGAAGTGCCTTTAAATTCTAAGGATTAGCTTTAATGCCTTCAATCTTCAAGAGGTCTCTTCAGAATTTCTTGGTTGAAGCTCTAAATGTTCATTTTAGCAGATATAATTTGACATTACACTTCATAAGAGTCTGAAAGGTTTCTTTTAAATCATTTATATGTTGTTCGATTGACAAACTTTTTACTAGCATATCATCAACATAGACCTCAATATTTCCTCTTTTTTTTCTTGAAAAATTTTTCATCCATAAGATGCTAGTAAGTAGTGCCAACATTGTTCAGCCTAAATGACATTTCAATAAAACAAAATAATTCTTCACTAGTAATAAAAGATATCTTCTGAGCATCGACCGGATGCATCTTGATCTATGGTATCCAGAGAAAGCATCCAAGAAACTCATGATAGAGTGTCTGACAGCAGTGTTCACTGGTGCATCCATCTGTGATCATGGATAGTCATTATTAGGGCAATCTGCGTTCAGATTTATGAAGTCCACACACATCCTCCACTTGTCCTCAGACTTCTACACCATGTCTTCATTTGAAATCTAAGAAAGGTATGGTACCTCCCGGAAGAAGTTTGCCTCTAAGAGCTTTTGTAACTCCTCGCTAATCATTCCAGCCAAAGTCATCACCAACAACCAAATCTTCTGCTTCATAGGTCGTTCAGATGGCTGGCATTGAGGTATTTAAAAATCACTTCAATGGGGATACTTGGCTTCTAAGCGGCTGATTAGGAAAAAACATCGCGATGATTCTGGAGAGTCTAGATCAACTGTTCTTTGTGACCTGCATTAAAAGTTTCATTAATTAGAAAAACTTTACTAGGATCTTAGGTTTTGCAGGGATCTTTTCGGTGGTCTCTTCGGTTTCAATGCCTCCTCCTCATTGGTGATGTATGTTCAGCACTCCATGTTCCATGTTTTCCACCACGTAGGGTTGCCACGTCCGGGACTGCTCCAGACTTCCATGTATTGCAAGGAAATTTCAGAGCTACATGGTATGTAGACACCACAACCTAGAATTTGATAAGGAGGGGGCGATCAAAGATTGCATTGTACGTTGGTGAAACATCGACCACCAAGAAATCTTTCATATTAGTTTATTGGCTACCGCCCTCACCATAGGTGATAGACATCAAAGTTATGTGAAGTTTCTCCTTTCTTTTACTAGAGAACTCATATAGTGGATCAGTTAGCACAGTTAAATGATTAGTCATCAAGTTCAATTTATCAAATGTCCTTGAATTTCCTCAAGCTACCTGTGTTAAATAAAATACTACCCATTCTGTCGGCATTATTTTTGGTGTGGGGTTTGCCCGTAAGAAGCTGTCGGTCATCGGAATTGAAATCCCGTTGCNTTTGTGCATCGTTTAGAGTTTTACTAGCATAGTATATCACTTTAAAAATCTTTTCGCACCTTTGTCCAAGAACAACTCCAATGGCATAATCACTAGCATCACACATCAGTTCAAATGGTTTCTCCCAGTTAGGTGAAAATATAATAGAGGCTGTAATTAATTTTTCTTTTAATAACTCGAAGGCATTTAAACAACTTTCAGTAAATTCAAATTTCTTGTACTTTTTTAAAAGTTGGCATAGAGGTTTAGTAACTTTTGAAAAATCTTCAATAAAATGCATGTAAAAACCAACATGTCCAAGAAAACTTCTAACATCTCTTACATTAGTAGAAGGTGTTAGTTTAGATATGACTTGAATTTTTCCAGTGTCGACTTCCATGCATATCTTTTCCAGTAGCTAAAAATGGTCTCCCTAAAATGATAGGTATTACTTTATCTTCCTCCATATCTAAAACAATGAAATCTACAGGAAAGATAAATTTGTCCACTTTTACTAACACATCTTCTATAACTCCCTTAGGGTATGTAACTGAACGATCCACCAACTGTAGAGTTACAAAAATAGATGAAACTTCTCCTAATCCTAATCTTTTAAAAATTGAAAGAGGCATAAGAATAATGCTGGCTCCCAAGTCACATAAAGCTCTTCCATAAAATTTTTCACCGATAGCACACGGTATAGTGAAATTTCCAGGATCTTTTAATTTTTCAAGAAGCTTTTTTTGAATAATTGCACTACACTCTTCGTTAAGTGCAACAGTCAGGATCTTTTAATTTTTCAGGAAGCTTTTTCGGAATAATTGCACTACACTCTTCGCTAAGTCCTAAATCACATAAAGCTCTTCCATAGAATTTTTCACCGATAGCACACGATATAGTGAAACTACCAGGTGAGGAAGCTTTTTCTGAATAATTGCACTACACTCTTCACTAAGTGCAACAATTTTGTTGTCCGTGAACTTCCGTTTCTTGTTCAGAATATCTTTCATAAATTTCACATAATTGGGCATCTGCTCTAAAGCTTCTACGAAGGGAATGTTCACCGTTAACTTCTTAAGAATTTCTTAAAATTTGAAAAATTGTTTATTCTGTTTGTGTTGCTTCAACCTTTGAGGAAACGGTGGTGGAGGTTTCTCCGCAGTAACTTTCATTGGTGTAAATGGATACTCTGAATCTGGGTATTCATGATCCTTTTCTTTTTCGGTGTTCATTTTCTCTTTTTCATTTTCTATTTCTTTTTGCACTCTTGTCTCTAATTCTTTTCCACTTTGTAACTGAATTGCCTTGATTTGTTCTTTTCCTTGTTCTTTAGGATTTGGTTCCACAGTACTTGGAAAAGCTCCTAATATTCAATTACTAAGCGCAGTAGCAATATGCCCTAATTGGTTTTCAATAATCTTAATAGCAGTTCCTTGATGTTGTAATTGATTTCCTTGAATCTGTAATTGATTTCCTTGATTTTGTAATTGATTTCCTTGATTCTGTAATTGTTGACCTATGTTTAATATTAGCTCTTCCATAGATAACTTCTTCTCCTTAATTTGAGTATTACTGTTAAATCTGGAGGATAAGAAGGTCTATAGTTAACATTTCCTTGGTTGGATGATTTTCCTAATGGGTTCACTGGAGGGTAAGAAGGTCTATGGTTAACATTTCGCTGGTTGGATGAATTTTCTAATGGGTTCAATGAGTTATTTGCCCATTGTTGTTTTGTAGAAGAATTGTTATTCCAATCGAAATTTGGATGAATCTTCCAACGTGGGTTATAATAGTTTGAATATGGGTTGTTGGGTCTATTAATAGCATTTAAGGTCTCATATGAAGGTTGCACATCCACAAATTGCCCAGATGAATTTTTTTTAATCATAGGAGGTGTTGAAGAATAATTCATCCCGTAATGATCTAATTTCTTTAATATTGCAGCAATCTGTGAAGCTAACATAGATATTGCATCAGAATCATGGATGCTAGCTATTCTTTTAGGATTTACCAGCTCAGAGGGCCATTGAAAATTGTTGGTAGCCATTTCTTTTATTAATAATAAGCCTCATCAAAAGGTTTTGACATTAGAGAACCACCAACCGCAGCATCTATAATCGATCTAAGAGATCCCACTAATCAATTATAAAAAGTTTGAATTATTAACCAATCTGGTAACGAATGGTGAGGACACTTCCTAAGAAGATCTTTAAATCTCTCCCAAGCTTCATATATTGACTCTCCATCAATCTGACAGAACGATGTTATGTCATTTCTTAGTTTAGCAGTTTTGGATGGAGGGA
Organism: Phalaenopsis hybrid cultivar; assembly: GCA_002079205.1. Lineage (NCBI taxonomy): Eukaryota > Viridiplantae > Streptophyta > Magnoliopsida > Asparagales > Orchidaceae > Phalaenopsis > Phalaenopsis hybrid cultivar. The sequence continues at coordinate 46,722 of JXCR01134422.1, forward strand.
AATATTTGGATAGAAAAACGATGTTATGTCATTTCTTAGTTTAGCAGTTTTGGAAAGGGAAATATTTGGATAGAAATTTGTTCTCCCCAAATTCTAATAGATCCAGCTGCTAACGAATTTAACCACATCTTAGCCTTATCCCTAAGTGAAAAAATGAAAGTTCTCCCGAAGTTCTAATAGATCCTGGTGCTAACAAATTTAACCACATCTTAGCCTTGTTCTCCCCATCTAGCAGTTTTGGATGGAGGGAAATATTTGGATAGAAATTTCTGTAACAGTTCTCCCCAAGTTTGATGTTATGTCATTTCTAAGTTCAGCAGTTTTGGATGGAGGGAAATATTTGGATAGAAATTTCTGTGAAAGTTCTCCCCAAGTTCTTAATAGTTTTGGATGGAGGGAAATATTTGGATAGAAATTTTTGTGAAAGTTCTCCCCAAGTTCTAGTAGTTTTGGATGGAGGGAAATATTTAGATAGAAATTTCTGTGAAAGTTCTCCTCAAGTTCTAATAGCTCCAGGTGCTAATGAATTTAACCACATCTTAGCCTTACCCTCAGTGAAAAAGGAAAAATGTCTAAGTTTAACAACATTGTTTGAGACTCTGTCATATTTAAAAGTAACACATAATTCTTAAAAACTAGCGATATGTAAATTAGGATCTTCATTTGGTGTACCTCCAAATTGATTGTTTTGTATCATTTGGATAATAATAGGTTTAAGCTCAAATGAATTAGCAACTACATCAAGATTTTGGATAGATAAGTGAATCTCATCTACTGTAGTATTTGCATAATCTCTTAAGGTCTATGTTGATGCTCATTTTCTATTTCGTGATTGCTTAGGTTGTTTTCCATTATATCAGAATTTCTAGGTTCTCTTCTTGATTTTCTAATCCTTCTAACAGTGCGTTCTAATTCTTGTAGGGTTTAAGATTTTCAGGTCCAAATTTACGTATACAATTTGAAATCAGTGTTCTGTAATTAATTTAAATATAAATAAATAAAATAAGTTGCAATTTAAGTAAAAATTCTAATAATCCTAATTTGTCTGTTACTATGATCGTAATTTTACTCACTCAATCACTCCCCGACAACGGCGCCAAAAACTTGACCGATTTCTTTTTGTAATCAACAAATACAAGAATTTGATGACGCTACTAGAAGATTTAATTTTCCAGCAACAGTGTCCAAAAACTTGATCGCAATTTTATAGATGTGTTTTATTTGATTAAGTTGTATAATTATAATATTCAATAATGTTAAAGTCAAATTTGTCAACGCAAGCATACGTATCGCCCAAGTAATATATGGCACTAATGGAGTCCTAGATATCGATCCCACAGGGAGTGTTTTAGAATCACGGACTAAGACTTTCAGAAAAGAAAGACTTTAATCATAACAACGACGTTCAATTTGCTTATCTGTCACTAATAGACAATTGAAATAAATAGATAATTTTAATAACTAATAACTAATGATATAAAGTAAAGTTTAATTGTAATATTTAATATATAAGAAAACATTCTTCTCCTTGTCAAGAAATTATAGTGAATGGATAAAATGAATTAGTTCAAATTATATTGTGGAATCATTCTCCTTGTCAAGAAATTATAGTGAATGGATAAAGTGAATCAGTTCAAATTATATTGCGCCAAATAGGAGCATACCTATTCTTTACCCTTTGGTCCGGGCATAAAAAACATTGACTAATCATTTGGTCCAGGCATAAAGAACATTGACTAATCCTATGCTTGGTTACTGATTCTGCGGCTAAATATTCTTTACCCTTTGGTCCAAGCATAAAGAACATTGACTAATCCTACACCTTGTCAAGAAATTATAGTGAATGGATAAAGTGAATCAGTTCAAATTATATTGTGCCAAATGATATATAAGAAAGCATCCTTCTCTTTGTCAAGAAATTATAGTGAATGGATAAAATGAATTAGTTCAATTTATATTATTGTCAAGAAATTATAGTGAATGGATAAAATGAATTAGTTCAATTTATATTGTGCCAATAGTTTCTCCCTGTCAAGAAATTATAGTGAATGGATAAAGTGAATTGGTTCAAATTATATTGTGCCAAATAGGCACCTATTCTTTACCCTTTGGTCCTGACATAAAGAACATTGACTAATCCTACGCTTGTTTACTGACTATTCTTTACCCTTTGGTCCAGGCATAAAAAACATTGACTAATCCTACACTTGTTTACTGAATCTGCGTGTTACCCTTTGGTCCAGGCATAAAGAACATTGATTAATCCTACGCTTGTTTACTGAATCTGCATCGGTCCAGGCATAACAAACATTGAACAATCCTATGCTTGGTTACTGATTCTGCAGCTAGGCGAATAAAGTGAATCAGTTCAAATTGTATTGTGCCAAATAGGAGCATACCTATTCTTTACCCTTTACATAAAGAACTTTTACTAATCTTATGCTTGGTTACTGATTCTGCGGCTAGGCTGGGAGGATACCGACTCTCACTTCGGAGCTCCCACGTTCCCCTCAACTGAGGGCTAACATCTACACATTAGCACCCAAACGATAAGACCGAATTGGTGATTTTAGTCTGCCGCTCTAAAATCTCCAATTCTTCGCCCGATAATAATATTTTCCTATTTATTTGCACCCAACTTCCAAGGGCTTTNGTTTACCCTTTGATCCAGGCATAAAGAACATTGACTAATCCTATGCTTGTTTACTGAATCTGCGGCTAGGCTGGGGGGATAACGGNGCTGGGAGGATACTGGCTCTCACTTAGAAGCTCTCACGTTCCACTCGCCCGAGGGCTAACATCTACACTTCAGCACCCAAATGATAGGACCGAATTGGGGATTTTAGTCTGTTGCGGGCTAACATCTACACATCAGCACCCAAACGATAGGACCGAATTGGGGATTTTAGTCTGTCAGGCCTGAGGGCTAACATCTACACTTCAACACCCAAACGATAGGACCAAATTGAGGATTTTAGTCTGTCACACCTGATGGCTAACATCTACACTTCAGCACCTAAACGATAGGACCGAATTGGGGATTTTAGTCTGTCACTCATAATCTCCAATTCTACGCCCGATAATTTTATTTCTCTATTTATTACACCCAACTTCCAAGGGCTTTGACCTCCCTGAATCTTGGATGTAATGTTCACTTTAGTTGTAAAACTNAATTCGACGCTCGATAGTAATATTTTCCTATTTATTTACACCCAAATTCCAGAGTTTTGACCTCCCTGAATCTTGGATGTAATCTTCACTTTAGTTGTAAAACTCAACATATCTTCCAATGGCTTTGACCTCCCTAAATCTTGGATGTAATCTTCACTTTAGTTGTAAAACTCAACATATTTAATTTTGACCTCCCTGAATCCTGAATGTAACCTTAACTTTAGTTGTAAAACTCAATATATTTTAACAAATCAATTGACCAGATTGAAAGTAAATTAATCTCAAAGTGAAAAGATCATTACAATTTCTTAAACATTTTCATGGCTTCATCAATTCAAATCACCATTTTACAAATCTCGAGATAAGAAGAAAGACAGAAAACTACTCAGATCTCATGGGAAAAACACTACAAAACTCGGAATTCATATATAAAATCAAAGTCATACAAACTACAACAAGTAAATAACTTATCTCTAATTTNAACTCGAAATTCATATATAAAATCAAAGTCATACAAACTACAACAAGTAAATAACTTATCTCTAATTTNCGGCTGGGCTGGGAGGATACCGGCTCTCACTTTGGAGCTCCCATGTTCCCCTCGTCTGATGGCTAACATCTACACTTCATCACCCAAACGATAGGACCGAATTGGATATTTTAGTCTGTCACTCTAAAATCTCCAATTCTACGCCCGATAATATTGTTTCCCTATTTATTTGCACCCAANTCGATTGAAAGTAAATTATGATCAAAGTAAAAAGATCATTACAATTTCTTAAACATTTTCATGGCTTTGCCAATTCAAATCACCATTTCACAAATCTTGAGACAAGNCCGTAAAACTCAACATATTTTAACAAATCAATTGGCCAGATTGTAAGTAAATTAAGATCGAAGTGAAAAGATCATCATAATTTCTTAAACATTTTCATAGCTTCACCAATTCAAATCACCATTTCACAAATCTAAGACAATGAGAAAGACAGAGAAAACTACTCAGAACTCATGGAGAAAATACAACAAAACTCAGAATTCATAAACTCATGGGAAAAACACAATAAAACGTGGAATTCATATATAAAATCAAAGTTATACAAACTACAATAAGTAAAAAACTTATCTCTAAATTCTCCCCAAGAACACTCCTCGAAGTTCCTCTGAATCTCTTCCTTTCTAATTTATCTCTAATTTCTCTCAAGAATACTCTTCGAAGTTCCTCTGAATCTCTTCCTTTACAGCACACAGAATTCCTCTTCGAAGCAGCAAAGAGGAAGAAATCTCTCACTTTCCCTCCACTNCAGATTTCATGTGGAAAACACAACAAAACTTGGAATTCATATATAAAATCAAAGTGACACAAACTACAATAAGTAGATAACTTATCTCTAATTTCTCCCCAAAAACACTCCTCAATGTTCCTCCGAATCTCTTCCTTTCTTTATAACACACAAAATTCCTTTTTGAAGTAGCAAGGAGGAATAAATCTCTCACTTTTCCTCCACTGTTACAATCTCTTGAAGAAATCCTCACAATTGTTACACACTAATGGAAATTCTATACACTCTAGNTCACAGAATTCCTCTTTGAAGCGGTAGAAGGAAGAAATGTCTCACTTTCCCTCCACTCTTACAATCTCTCGAAGAATTCCTCACACTTTTGACACTCTAGTAAATTCTCTATACACTAATGGAACCTCTCTAACCTCAAAGACCTCTAGAGTCTTCTCAATTTTCTTCCAAAATCTTCTTTTAAAGTTGTGGATGAGCTTTCCCAAGAGTTGCCTAAGCATCTCTTCTAAATTTGTCCTCATCCAAATCCTAGTTTGACATAACCGCTGAGCTCGCCGTCGGCAGCACCACCGAGGGCGCCGTTGGCNCATAAATAAAATCAATGTCATATAAACTACAACAAGTAAATTACTTATCTATAAATTCTCTCCAAGAACACTCCTCGAAATTCCTCTGAATCTCTTCCTTTCTTTACAGCACACAAAATTCCTCTTTGAAGTAGCAAGGAGGCGAAATCTCTCACTTTCCCTCCACTCTTACAATCTCTCGAAGAATTCATCACAATTTTTACACACTATTGGAACCTTTCTAACCTCCAAGAACTCTCTCCCCCTTCTAGGACTTCTAAGACTTTCCAATTTTTGGCCAAAATCTTCTTTTAAAGTTGTGGATGAGCTTTCCCAAGAGTTGCCCAAGCATCCATTCAANCCGATGTAGCAAGGAGGAAGAAATCTTTCACTTTCCTTCTACTCTTACAATCTTTTGAAGAAATCCTCACAATTGTTACACACTAATGGAACCTCTCTAACCTCCAGAACCTCTAGCACACTATCTCCTCACTGTTTTTCGGCCAAAATGTTCTTTTAAAGTTGTAGATGAGCTTTCCCAAAAGTTACCTAAGCATCCCTTCAAAATTTAGCCTTATCCAAAGCTTGAGTAGGCATAACCGTCGATCTCGCTGTCGGCGGCCTTGATGGCGCCGTCGGCGGGCTTCTGAAGTATTTTGTCTTGTAGTCTCAGGAAAAACTCACCGTCGGTGGGGTCGAGGGCGTCGTCGACGGCCTAGTTCAAATCTTCATATTTTGGTCTTTTTTGCTCCAAATTCGCTCATTTTTATATCTTTTTTCTCCAATGACCCTAATTCATCATTCCTGTAACAAAACATCAAAAATACCTTTCTTTAAAGTGTAATATCATTAAGAACAGTATAAAATAGTTATGAAAATCTTAACATATTTTTCTCTGGTCAAAATCCCCCAAACTTAACTATTACTTGTCCTCAAGTAATTTTCAATATATTTTCCTTTGGTCAAAATCCCCCAAACTTAACTATTACTTGTCCTCAAGTAATTTTAGTTCTACATAAAAGTTATGATCTATTGTAATAAAGTTTTAATTCAAAAATACTATAAGTTTGATTTAAGGGGTCAAAATCCCACAAACTTAACTATTACTTGTCCTCAAGTAATTTTAGTACTATATAAAAGTTATGATCTATTGTGGTAAAATTTTAATTCAGAAATACTATAAGTTTGATTTAAATAAATATCATAGTGAGATTTTCAGAAAAATTTNTAGTAATTGAATTAACTCTGTAGCCACAAGATTATCTAGCCATTAAGTTTAAGAGTTCTAGTCCTCTATTCATTTCAAGAATGACTATATGTTGCAATATTAAGTCACTTAGAATATTCAAAAGATAGGAACTTCATGAGAACTCTACTANGAATATTCAAAAGATAGGAACTTCATGAGAACTATACTAGTAAATGATCTATTCCATAACTATAAGTTCAGGAATGTATTTAGGTTTTCCCTCTAGGTAGGTCCAGTGAAGCCAATTTTTGATTAGACATATCCTCAAGCTTCTTCTCACTTTTATATATTTTCTTCTTTTCTTTTCTCTTTTTCTTTTGGATTTCTTTCAATCTTATATATTTTTCTTTTCTTTCAAGGATTGTTGTCAGTCCTTTCTTTTTCCTTTTTCAAGTGAGGATTACTATATGTGGATAGCCTTTAATGATTTCGAAATTCACTTTTCTTTCCTTAAATTTGAAACTCAAGCATTTCTTTACCTTATAAATATTTCATAGTTCTTACATCATTGAGCCCCAATTTTTTCTTCTCAAATGAATTTCCAGATTCTTAATACTTCAAAAATATTTTTCCTTAACTTTAAATAGTTGACTATAATCTTATTCTTTTATACTAAACATCTTAAGTCACAAAATTAATTTTCATTACAAAAATATTCCTTTAAATCTACCAAAATATCTAAATAGTAACAAAAATATAGTTACCCGAATTAAATTCACTACATCAAATCATATAAATAATTTTTAAAAATATTGAAATAGAGGACATCTAATACTTAATCTTTTTCTTCCCTCCCCCAAACTTAAATTTTTAAATATGAAATAATACAGGTGGAAATAAAAAACTATAAATATAAATCATACCTCAGTATTGTAAGCATTTTTATCATTCTAAAATTTTTGCAGGCCTTCTCAAGTTTTTACTTCACCTGGTCTGTAATATTACAAGTTTTCTATACATATAAATCATTAAAGGAATTTATGGGTAATGAAATTTTGAAATAAGTATAAAACTAAAACAAGCACAACATTTCCTAACACAATCNTTCTAGAGAATTTTTGTCCTGTAGTCTCGGGAAAATCTCACCGTCGGCGGCGTCGAGGGCGCCGTCGGCGGCCTAGTTCAAATTTTCACATTTTGGTTATTTTCGCTCCAAATTTGCTCCTTTTTACATTTTTTTGCTCCAATGACCCTAATTCCTTATTTCTGCAACAAAACATCAAAAATACCTTTTTATAAAGTGCAATATCATCAAAAATAATATAAAATGGGTATGAAAATCTCAACATATTTTCATTTTGTCAGGTACCTTAAATAACATTGGAATAAAACTCCAATAATACAACAACTACCTCAAGCAACACAGTAATAAAATGCGAATAACACTGAAATAATACCACAATAATACCAAAAAAAATCCGCAATAAGCCTGTTAATTTAATTGAATAACAGATTCGTAAGAATTAATTATGATAAATATTGATTATATGAAATAATTTAAATAATATTTGTTATATTAAAAAAAACGAATTCCTAGAGATGATAAATTATAACAAATAATTAATAATAATAAAATGATTTTATTTTTAAAAATTAGACATGTAAATCATAATATATTTTAATAAATTATTATATGTCGTTTTCTATTACTTATATAAACAAATAAAATACAAACACATCACTCAAATTCTTTTGACTAAAAGCATGTTATATGCGGCAGACGTGTTATTTGTGTGTTTTCGGTGAAAAGAACACATCAATAACATCCTAATAAGATAACAAAATAGGGCGAATAACACATTGCCGAAATAAACCAAAAACAATTCGGGTAACGTTAAATAACATTGGAGTGACACTCCAATAATACCTCGGCTAACTCAGGCACACAGAAATAATACGCGAATAATATGGAAATAATATCATAATAATACTGAAATAACACTGCAATAAGACTGTCTTTAATCAAATAACATATTTGCAAGAATTAAATATGATAAATATTGATTATAAAAAATATTGTAAATAGAATTTATCATATTAAAAAAAGAAAACCCTATAGATGATAAAATATAACAAATTATTAAAAATAATAAAATGATTTTATTTTGGAATACAACATAAATTATATTTATTCAGTTTATAGCTTGAATAAAAAATTATGACATCCCAAAAAAATCATAATAAACCTAGACGGCCCGTCACTAAAAAAAAAACTCATCAGTTTGTCGCCTTCATCAGATTGGAACCCTCGCGCAAAAATGCTATCATCAGCTTGCATCTCCATGAACACTTGTAACAGAGAATTGAAATCATCTTATTTAATTCTATCTCTTCTATCTCTTTGGATAAAATTAAAGGCTTCTCTCTTTGTATATTCAAGATTTTCTACTCTCCCAACCTCTGTAGCCATTAAGTTAAACGCATATGTTACTCTGATCCCTAATCCTGTCATGAATCTCAACACATTTGCATTTATCTCATTTATTTTTCTACTGGAACACAAAAGATGATTTTCACCAGTTTCCGTCAAAGAGTGTTTATGACATTTTACAAATTTTTAAACTGTCGCCCTCAACGTCAACAACATATCGAATCATGACTTGACAGTTTGTCATTGTGTCCTCTTTTCTGTACTTCGTCGTATTAATTATCTTCCTCTCTTTCTTGTGGCAAGCTTTTTCACGTAAATAGTCATTCGTCTTAATTTTCTTCAATTTTGGCCAAAAACTGTTAAGATCCTTTCGAACAGTAAAACCAATGTGATGTGCATAGACACAATAGTGTTGATGTGCTTCTTGCTCATTGTGGACAATGGTCTAAATAATGTTGTCTGCAATTCAATCATTGCAAGCATTTCTAGGCTCAACGAACTGTAGATTTGCATAATATTATAAAGATGGTTAAATAAGAAAATTAAACCAAACAAAAACTACAATCTCAATAAAACAAAACATTTCTGCAACATTTTCATAATCCAACCCTAAACACCTTAAACCACAAGAATAATACTAGTATAAAATAAAAAAAAAAAAAAACCTTACCCAAATAACCCGCATATAGCATCAACATAACAACAAAATAACACGAGAAAAATAATATGATTACACTATAGTAACACTAAAATAACACTAAAAAAACTAGAATAACCCTCCAATAAACCCAGAATAACACAACAATAACACTATGTTTCACAACTTTCATCTAATAACAAAGCAACGCCAAGAACCCACAATAATACCACAATAACGCCATAATAACACTATGTTTCAGGACTTTTGTCTAGTAATAAAAAAATAACAAAAAAACCACAACAACACCATAATAACACAACAATCCCATGTAATTAACGCCGACACATTACAACTTAATAACTTCATAATATCATAAAAAAACTCTATACAAACAACTGATTAAATACTCCCGAGCACCATAAAAAATTTAGGAGTCACACCTCATAAACACACAAATATAACCGCAGAAACCCTAAACCCTAAACAAGAACAATGGCTTAACTATAATGAAAATATTCGGAGTGAAGCTAAACTCACCTCAGATTCCAATTCATTGTCATTATCTTTGAAATCTATCTTCAGTATGTCTTGATCGAGAGAGCAGTCCATCACAGTTACTTGAAACCCTAGTGTGGGATCTCAAATAAGAAATGTAACACAATTAAGTTGAAAGATTCCATTCCCTTCTAGGAATATGTGACGAATTAGCGTAGTAGTGATAAAATGTTTTTTGGTTGAAAAGGGTTGGGTTGGGCCAGGCCCTGCGAAGTGGAATATTCGGTTGTGTTACGTAAAGCTACGTTCAGATAAGGATATGCGGCTGTTACGGGAATATTTCATATGCGTTATTTGTAAAAATAATGTGTTATTCTAGTATTATATGGTGTTATTTGAATATTTTGCAGTGTTACTAGAATATTCCACCGCGTTACTTAATTTGAGGCTATGTTATTAGGCATATTCCCCGTGTTATTTCAATTTCCACTATGTTGTTGGAATAACACAGCCCCAAATCAAGTAATGCAATGAAATATTCCAATAACACCGCAAAAGAATCGAATAACACCATATAATACTCGAATAACACATCATTTTTACAAATAACACAGATAGAATATTCCCGTAACATAGCCGAATATTCCAATCCTAATGTAGCTCTATATTAGGAGTTCTGATGTAATATTTTTCCAAATGTCGCATACCGTTGAGGCTTATTATAATGGCTTCTTGAGTTTTATGAAGCTTTATTTCAATCAAAATATAGCGGTATGTATATTTTGAAGCAACGTATATACTTTTCCATTAAATAAAAAATAAAGAGCGCTGGTCTGAATCACTAATTGGCCTGTGAAATAAATGATCGTTGATATTCACATTAATTTTTGTTTCGTTCTAATTAAATGAATAGGCGTGGACTCTTTCAAATGAAATTCCGAGAACCATTTGTCCTTTGTAAAGAAGACAAATAGCGTCATCTCAGCAAGCTTAAAAAGCTCGACGAACTTAAGTTTATGTTTTCTGATGGTCGCTAGAAGATTTGTGATATAAGAGTAAAAAATTAGCATCTTAGTGTTAGACTAAAATTCATCACATATAAATAAAAGAGAGCGGTATGAGTCACCTCAACTTTTTACTTGAAAAACACTATTAAAGAGAAAAAAAACACTAGATATAGCCCAGTTAAAATAATTCACTATATAATGGTAAATACATAGGCTCACTACCTCTAGAAAAGATGGAATTACAATATTGATTTATAATGTTAGTTCAACAAAAATAACCGTAACGTGCCGTAAAGGCGGAGTCGATTGCTATGGAGGAAAAATTTTACCGTAAATGTTGTAGGCAGTGGTTGTAGCATCATCTTGGCAAAGAGGTCATAGTTGAAAATCATGGCAGTTGTTGGTAAAGTAGGTTGTAGGCGGTAGCTTTAGGAGCGTCGGTTGGCCACAGTAGCAAAATTAAAGAGTTGTGATAGCATTCGTAGCACATAGAGGTTGGAGTTGGGAGCTTCGTGAGCAGTGTGCCACATAAGTTGTAATTGGTCCCTTAGGCCATGATAGGGAGCTTTAATAATGTTCGTAGACCACAAAAACCGGAGTTGAAAGCTGCGTGAGCTTTGAGTCAAATAGGTCGTAGTTCGTCACATAGGTTAAGCAAGGAGATGTAAAAACACATGTATGTCGCTGAGGTCGAAGTTGGGAGCCACATGAGATGTTAATCACGTAGGTTGTAGTTTGTCACATATGCCATGGAGGGAAGTAGCAATAAAATCTGAAAGATGTAGATATCACATAACAGAGCTGCATGAGTCGTGAGCTGCATAGATCTTATTTGGTTACATAAGTCATTATAGGGAGCTGCAAAAATGTCCATAGGCTGCAGATGTCAGAGTTTGGAGTTGCATGTGCTCTAGAATACTTGTAGACCACGAAGGTTGGATTTGAGAGCTACATGAGCTATGAGAACATCCGTAAGCTACAGAGACCGAAGTTGGGAGCTGCATAAAGAGAGAACTTCAGTAATCCATAGAATGCCATCATATTATATGAATGAAGGTTCTAAGCATCTATTGTAGGGAATTACACTGTATCTGGAGCGCATTCATGCACTTTAAGTAGGGTACACGTTACACTGTATTTAGAATATTGTTACACCATCTTTGGGTTATGTTGTTACAACATTTTTAGGGTGCATTTATACACCACCTTTGGGAAGTGTTGTTACACCATCTACGAGGTATGTTGTTCAGTAGGATGACTTTTTCCTCTGCATGGAACTTCGTTACTCTACAACATATATTTTGATTTTGTGTGCAAAATCTCTGCAATGAGAAAGGGGCGATGACAGTGGTTGACAACAGTTTGCAATTAGTGGTTGACGATGATAAGTGGTTGTGAAGAAGGAAGCATTTGTTGGGTCTTCAATATAAGACAACACTATAATTTTGGTCCTCCTATTCTAGCTATAGCTTCAATCGTCTTCCTTTCTCAACATGGAGACAGGGTTCTATTTATTGAGTGTGGGAGATGCATTTCTACAAATAAGGAAGGAATTTATGCCACTCTATCGAGTAGCCCAGAGAGATTTCTTAATCAAACGATATTTTTAGACATTTTAGTGTCTTAATGATGTTAAAATTGAGTGATCTCTTGCTTGTTGGATTTGTCTTGTCAAGACACTCAATTTGACTATAAGCTTCTTAGATTTGATATCTATTTGATCTTCCAATTATTCACTTAAAGCTTTCCAAAGTAGCTTAATATCTTGATACAATTTTGATTTGACTTGGATTAAGCTAATTTTTGTGTTATTATGTTCATCTCAAAAATTCATTCAGCTAGATTATAAATTTCCTGAAATCAAAGTATTGGATGGCTTTTAAATTGAATTTGAATGTTCACTGATAAATGATGATTCGAGAATCATGTCAAACAAAATAAAATTATTGATGAAGTATTGACCGACCTTCGGTATACCTAGTGATAAAGGGATGAAATATTATAACTTTAAAATATATTTTATAAATTTTATAGCTAGAGATTTACCACGATTAAGAACTACACACTAGGTATTTTACACAAGAGCACAAATCATTCAAGTAATATAGGACAATCTTTAATCCAGAGTATCAATCTCATAGAGAAGGCAGTTAATTGTAAAGACTTAAGAAAAATTCCAACTGAATATAAGTAGTCTTAGCTAGGAAATATGTTCTATCTTAGTGTGAGCTTGTGAATTCTACCAAACTACCACTAATACTTTAAATTTACTATAAAGCTAGTTTCACTTGAAATTAAATAAAGTAAGAGAGTTCAAGCTATTAAAAAGAACCTCCCCTTGTAATGGAATTAGTAATTTGTGTAGGCGTAGAACACTTAGAAATTCTAATTGAATTTTTGTGACAAATAGGAGTATTCATTTTCCTTACCCTTTTCAAAGTGCACAAAGAAATTAGGTTAATTATGGAGGTGTTTTTGTCAGGCACCTTAGAAACTTCCTAGTTATCCCCATTAAATTTATCTTTCTATTTATTTGCGCTAATCTACGGATAACTTTTCTTTCACTCTTTAGATCAATGAGGTTCTTACTTCTTGTTAACTCCAGCACCCTCATGAATCTTAATGGAATTATAACAAATTTTAACACAACAATTGACCAGATTGAAAAGTAAATGAAGCTTGAAGTAAATATCTTCATAAACATGAAATGCAATTTATTCTAATTGAATCCATATTCTACACATGTTACTATTTCAACACAAGAGGAAGGGATAAGGGTTTACTTAGAGTACATGAAGAAAAAATAAGAACACATCATCTTATAATGAATTAAAGTCATACAATATGAAATTACTTAATACAAGTCAATGTGTAACAAAATACTTATCTTCCTTCCTTAAAACAGAAAGGAAACTCCACCCTAAATGATCTCCAAGACCTCCTTGCACAGCTACAACAATTCCCTTACAAATTCACAATATTTCTTAAGTAAAATACATAAAAGAAAATTAAAACCTAGATCTCCTCTCCTTTCTTGCACTCTTTGGCATTCTCTCTACTTCCCAAATCTTCTCCTCCTTTTTTCTGAACTACCTCCTAGTGAAATTAACCCCCAAATTTGTATAAAACTGTCGATAAAATTGTCCAAGATAGTTATGGCACTTAGGTGCCACTTGCTCATGTTGGCCGAGAAAAAACACCATCTTCTCGGAAATTTTGGCAAAGTCCGACGCCTAAGCACCCATATATGGCACCCAAGCTGGCGCCTAGGCGCCATTTCAATGCTACCTCCATTGTTGCATTCGTCTCCGATTGGCTCTATTTTCACTGTAATTCACTCCATTTGCTTTACCTATTATATCTGAAGATAAATCATAGAAATACATTCCTTTAAAGTGTAATATCATTAAAAGTAAATATTAAATATAAAAGAAAACTTATCATGCTATAGGACATGTCAAATATCAGTTGCCTTCTAAAATTTGAGGGATTTTACTTGTTCATCTACAAATTATCAAAATATTAAAAATCAGATAAAAAATAGAAAGAACTTCAAAAATTTTGCTTTTTTGGTGTTTGACAGAGACACCTCGCAATGCATGGAGGAAGGTGGGGGTAGTAGCAATGCAGCAGGTGGCCGCACAGGCTGGTAGTAGCATAGGCGGGTGAAGGCAGGAAAGCAGAAGAGCAATGGTGATGCATAAGGACAGTGGTTGCACAGGCAGGTTGCGACAATGTGGCTAGAGCATGTGGGTCGTGCGGATGAGACATTGAGTTATACGTAGGGTCGATAGAGCTAGTCAAGTTATGCAGTAGATCGGGATGACACAATGGGTCGTGTTGGCAAAAACAAGTCCGGGTGGCATGGCCAAACAATAAACTAACCCAATCAAGATAAACATGTTCAGTCATTGATTTGTGTGTCATTTTGCAATCATGTGATCACATGAATCGTGATTTGTATGCACAGGTTACTTGTTGATTTAGCCTTTGCAACGCTACATGGACGCATTATCGAGATGGCTCCATGTGAAGATGTGATTCAACCATTTCTTTGGGCAGGATTAGATGGTGGAGGTGGGACAATAGAGTTGATTCATATTTAGGTTCTTTTAGATATTGTTTTGGCACTTACGGACCTATAAATAGGACAAAACGTGGGAAAAATTTTGTAGTCTCCCAGTACATTTGTGTGATCAAAGGATCTCCCTCAGCCTACTAACCGGAGTCTCCCAGTCTATTTGTGTGATCAATAGGGCTTCTTCGGCCTACTAACTAGAGCGTCCCAGCCTATTTGTGTGATCAACAAAGCTCCTTTAATCTGCAAACTAAAATCTCTCAGTCTGTTTGTTCGATCAACAAAGCTTCTCGTGTGTGTTGTTGTTGTCTACTTGAAAGAAAATTTTCCACGTTGATGTGGTATTTCTTAAAGGGATTTTCCACGCAACTCTTGCAATTATCGGAGGGTTTTCTACATTCTTATAACATTTTCTATGGTATTTTCTTGGGGGATTTTGTGTGCAACTGTTGCTTTTTTAGAGAAGATTTATCATTGTTACAACATATTTTAGAGGGGATTTTTCACAGCTGTTGTGTTTTCTGGAAGGGATTTTTAGCACTGCTGTCATGCTTTCTAGAAGAGATTTTCTTGGATAGCCATTGTAATTTTTGGAGTGGCTTTTCTGCGCATTTGAGGCATTTTTAGAGGAAAATTTTCAATTAGATTTTGTATTTTCCAAATAGAATTTTCCACACTTCTATCATGTTCTTGAGAAGATTTTCTTCACTGCCAATGCAATTTCTAAAGTGGATTTTTTTTTGCCACTTCAATTTGTGGTTATTTGAGGGACACTAACCATAGTAAAACTAGGGGAAGTACTAAAACTCTACGAAGGGAATGTAGACACCCCTTAAAGATGAGTTGGATTTTTTTTTGAGGGTATGGAAGACCAAGTTTTCAAGAATCAACCACAATTATGGTGAGCACATCAAGGTGAATAACTCCCTTGCAATATTGTCATTGGTGAATTTATTAGCAAAACATCTAGATGATATATTCTCTATAGGAATTTGATAATCTCAGCAATACTAAGAACTAATGGATACTCAAGAAGAATTGTGAGAGGCACGTGTTAAGCTTTATCATAGCATGGTTGAAAATTGAGAGTACCTTTTCTTTAAAATATGGTTACAACTATAGTCATGGATGATATTTGGAAACTTGCTAGTTGCAACTTTTGAATTTTTTAACCACTAACAAAGGCGTTTTCAACGTTAGTTTTCCAAGGAACCCATGTATCAAACATTGAAGAGATCATAATCTCAACACAGATGAGATGAAACTCCAATACAATGGGCGGCCTTGTCGGCACTATTTTTGGTGTGGGGTTTGCCCGTAAGAAGCTGTCGGTCATCGGAATTGAAATCCCGNAACAACAACAATCAAACAAAAAAAATCTACGTTGTTCGACGTTAAAATGA
This sequence comes from Phalaenopsis hybrid cultivar, assembly GCA_002079205.1. Taxonomy (NCBI): domain Eukaryota; kingdom Viridiplantae; phylum Streptophyta; class Magnoliopsida; order Asparagales; family Orchidaceae; genus Phalaenopsis; species Phalaenopsis hybrid cultivar. Next base: position 62,994 of record JXCR01134422.1, read on the forward strand.
TTCGTCTACGTCCACTGGGAGGGAGATTCCACTAGCACCGGATGGGGAGAAACAAAAATAGCTTGGATTACAACTCAGCACTTCTCATCATCATACACCTTTCATAAGTCCCAAGTCTTTTTTCATAGAAGAGATATAAAGCATATAAAGAAAGAAACTGAAAAGAAAACACAGGAAATAAAATAAACTCATTCAGCTAAAGTCATAAATACAACAATCTCCACCTCATCTCTTACTTTCAGATAAATGAGAGATGATCAACTGAGCTCTAAGTCCAAATTAACTCCACCAAGATGGTTGCCTACATATCAACCCCTCCCAAAGGGATCAAGCCTCACGTAGTTGTTCAAAATGCTCAACTGGGCAATCGATCTTGAGCTCGAATGTTCACCAAATTTCTGCAGTAAGTGAAATTCTGGACTGGTAGTACCTTCATGAGCATATCTGTCGGATTCTCCTTCACATCTATCTTCTTCAATAAAACATTACCTTCTTCAATCAAGTCCCAAACAAAGTGGTGTCTTACATCAATATGCTTGGTACGAGCAAGTTGAACTAGATTTGTAGCCAAGAATATCACACTTTAGCCATCAAAGAACATCGTCAGAGACTCCAACTAAACTTCCAAGTCATTCAATAAGCCATGCATTCATATTGCTTCCAAGTCATCCTTGCTAATGACAAGCTTTCTTTCTGACGGATCATACAATTTGAAGCCCTTAAGTCCACACCTAAATCCAATGAAGATTACTTTTTTTACTTGGGGTTTTTTATTTTGCACATTGTAGTAAGCTAGACAACCAAACACTCTCATATGCTCATAATATCTAGCAAAATGTTTGAACCACATCTTTTTTGTGGTCTTATTTTCGATAGCTGCAGATGACAGACTGTTCACCAAGTGACTGACATATTCAATCACCTCGGCCTAATAGATTTTATCCAATCCAATATTGGATAACATACACTGAACTTTCTCCACCAAAGTCTGATTAATCCTCTTTCCACACTTTTTCTGTTGTGGTGTCTCTTGAACAGTGAAGTGGTGCTCTATCCCAGCTCTCTGGCACCCATGCAAGAACACATCCGAAGTGTATTCGTCTCCATTGTTTGATTTGATACATCAGATCCTTTTACCAATCTAAGTCTCAATCCACTTCCAAGTTATGAAAATCTTCAACACTTCACTTTTGTGTTTCAAGTGTTCACCCAAATATACATAGAGTAATCATCAATTAAAAAAACAAAATATCTTAGTCCGCTGAATGATGTTATTTTCATCGGGCCAAAAATCTGTGTGAACATACTCTAAAATACATTTTGTATTGTAAACGACAGTCCCAAAAGATGCCCTTGTCTTCTTGTCAAATACATAATGTTCGCAGAAAACATGTTTGCAAGTACTCGCTCCTTTGATCAATCCTTTCTTTACTAAAGCCTGAAGTGAGCCTCTTCAGCATGAGCTTGTCGCATACGCCATAACATAGTGGCATCAAAAGAATTATTAGAAACAATAATTGTTTCAGTCACTATACTACCCTGAAGATAGTAAAGGTTGTAATGATGAACTCCTGTCATAAAAATCATTTCTCCATGACATATCCTCAGAACTCCTACCTCAATTGCTACCATATATCCCTTGGACTCTAAAGCCTCAACTGCAACAAATTCTTCCTGATATCTGGAACATGTTTAACATCTGTTAGCTCTCTCATAGTATTATCATGCATCATAATAAAGATGCTCTCTACATCAATAGTATAACAAGTTTGATCATTGCCCATAGTCACTGCACCGCTATCCAACTCCTTGTACGTTTAGAATGACACTCAATGGGGGCCAATGTGATAGGTAGCACCTTTGTCCAGAATCCATCACGAATCATCTGTAAAGAAACTATGAGAATTGCATGTAACAGTACATATAAATCCATCTCTTCACATCTTTCCACAATGAATTTAGCTTTCACCTCAGATGCAACTTCTCTTCCGTTCTTGTCGGCACTATTTTTGGTGTGGGGTTTGCCCGTAAGAAGCTGTCGGTCATCGGAATTGAAATCCCGNGCTTTGCAAGTACTGAATTTTCAGGTGAAGAAACGAGAAGACTCGTCAGGTACGCTTTTACAGTTTATAATGCTTTATTTTCTCAAACTTTTTATATTGTACCTTTATGCTTATAAACTTGCCTGTAAAACAACGATGTAACCCTGCACGAAAACCAAAACCGCTAGAATAACCACAAAACTGAAAACCAAAATTAAAATTAACCAAGATAAAAATTCACCGCCATAACATTCAAAATATAAAACAACTCAAAATTTAATCACAAACATCACAAAACAAAAATTGTAACAAAATTAAGACGTCTCTATCAGATGATCAGGAATTCCTTGGAAGAGGTAACCTACGATTGCTAACAAGATTTCTCATGGTCTAAATGAAAGTATGGAGCTCATTAAGCTGAATTTAGTAAATTCATTTGGACTAAGTGAATCCGATAGAAAATAGTGGTGCCGAAATGAGGGAACCGTAGGATCCTAACAGGTGTCGCTCTAATCAACTTTAATATGCCCCCATAATATTTAAAGAACCATAATCATAGGGATATTTGATTTGACATCATAATCTGACACCCTAGAAAACTTAAACTCGTCATGACAAGGAGCTTGGAGCTAGCATTGTGGGGAGAACGACCATCTCGAATAGCAAAACATGTCTTCACCGGTTAAACAATTTCTTCCTTAGAATTAAATAACAAACCCATAGGATTTTGAGATTTTTTGCTTACGCAACATAAATCCTCAACTCATTTTTAGGCCTTTTTATAATCATGTTGTGCAATACAAACCCTAACTCGTCTTAGGATTCTGAGATTGTCATTTGTCACGACCAAAATTCTCATACCTTCCAGGCAATTTGTGTGATTGTTTAACACGAATGTGAGCCCTAATTAATGAAATTGGAAAAATGAAACATTTAAATAATCTCTGTGAAATTTAATGAAATTGGCTTTATACACTATGTTGACGTCACTTTTTGGGGGTGGACACAAACGTTCCATTCCCATATGTACTTTTTGGGATAGACATAGACGTTCTATTCCCATATACACTTTTTGGGATGGACACAGATATTCCATTCCCATATGTACTCTTTGGGATAAACATAGACGTTAAATTCCCATATATTTTCTTTGGGATGGACACAAACATTCCATTCCCATATGTACTTTTTTTTGGGATAGACATAGACATTCTATTCCCATATATACTCTTCGAGGTAGGCACAAATGTCCTATTCTCATGTACACTTTTCAGGGTAGGCCCAGATGTCCTATTCTCATGTACACTTTTCGGTGTAGGCCCAGATGTCCTCTTCCCATATGTGCTTTTTTCGGGATAGGCATAGACGTTCCATTCCCATATATACTTTTCGAGGTAGGCCCAGATGTCCTATTCTCATATGCACTTTTTGGGGTAGGCCCAGACGTCCTATTCCCATGTACACTTTTCAGTGTAGGCCCGGACGTCCGATTCCCATATGTGCTTTCTTCGGTGTAGGCCCAGACGTCCTATTCACATGTACACTTTTCGGTGTAGGCCCAGGCGTCCTATTCCCATATGTGCTTTCTTTGGAATAGGCATAGACGTTCTATTCATGTATATACTCTTCAGGGTAGGCCCAGACGTCCTATTCCCATGTACATTTTTTGGGGTAGGCATAGACGTCCTATTCCCATGTACAGTTTTAGGTGTAGGCCCAGACGTCCTATTCCCATATGTGCTTTCTTTTCAGGATAGGCATAGATGTTCTATTCCCATATATTCTCTTCGGGGTAGGCCCAGACGCCCTATTCCCATATGTGCTTTTCTTTAGGATAGGCATAGACATTCTATTCCCATATATACTCTTTGGGATAGGCATAAACGTCCTATTCCCATATATACTCCTTAGGGTGGGCACAGATGCCCTATTCCCACACATATATACTCATCAAGGTAAGCACAGACATTCTATTCCCTTCTCTGCGCTTGTGTTTTCTGCTCAATCCGATTTTCTCGTGCATAATTTCACCATACTACAATTTCAAATTGAGACCCAAAACTCTTTTGACACATTCAATCCTCACCGGGACTTCCTTTTCTTTTCCCCCAACGATTATCCCCGAAACTTCCTTTTCTTTTCCCCAACGAGAGCATTTTTTACTCCCTAGTGGAAATAATTCTCATTCAAGTCTATTCTTCATTCTAGGTCTGTTGACTTAGAAATCTGTGTTGGTTTTGTTGATCTTGTCGGTCAACGCTAATACGCGCAGTGTGCTTTCCCAACACACCACACTTATTTGGGGTCCATTGGTGACCTCATTTTTTATTAAGGTCTAATTTTTCCTCTTTAGTAGCCTAGAGTTTAGCCATAGGATTTTTCTGTTGACTATTCCTAGAAAATTAGAAAAGAAACCCTCACCAATAGAAATTCTAAAGCCTTCTTTGTTCAACTTGAAGTTCCACATGTTGGTCCTAACCTCTAGAACTTAGTAGGTGGGTTCAATATAAAGGAGCTCAAGGGGAGTCCCCCATAGGATGCTCATACCTTAGGACTAACCCTGGTTGATCTAGTTTTTGGTGGGGCTAACTTGCACACACTACACTTTTTCACTTACCATGAACCTTAGAACCCCTTAGGTTGGCCTCCTGACTCCTTTTGGAAAGCTCATATGGATGAGTCTATACCCCTAATCTTTGACTAAGAGGGTTAGGACCAGAATATTAAGCTCATATGGATGAGTCATCACATGGCTCCTCTTGGTTTGTGACAACAACTTTATATATGCTTAAAAATATAAGTATTTAATACTGCTGCTAGAAGATTTAATTCCTCAGCAATGACACCAAAAACTTAATAACAGTTATAGATTTGATAAAGATGTATATGTAAAATATTCAATAATGGTAAAGTCACACTTATCAAAACAAGTATACGTATCGCTCAAGTAATATAGGGCTCTAATGGAGTCCTAGATATCGATCCCACATGGAGTAATATTAGAAGCTACAAACTAAGATTTTAGAAAATCAATACTTAATCACAACAATATAATTCAAATTGTTTATTTGTCACTAATAGGCAATTAAAATAAATATGTAATTTTAATAACTCTTAAGTAACTAATTATACTAATAAAGTTTCTAATGTGAAATTCAATATATAAGAAAACATCATTCTCCTTGTCTAGAAATTATAGTGAATGGATAAAGTGAATCAGTTCAAGTTGTATTGTGCCAAATAGGAGCATATCTATTGTTTACCCTTTGATCCAGGCATAAAGAACATTGACTAATCCTATGCTTGTTTACTGAATCTGCGGCTAGGCTGGGAGGATACTGGCTCTCACTTAGAAGCTCTCACGTTCCACTCGCCCGAGGGCTAACATCTACACTTCAGCACCCAAATGATAGGACCGAATTGGGGATTTTAGTCTGTCACTCTATAATCTCCAATTCTACGCCCGATAATTTTATTTCTCTATTTATTACACCCAACTTCCAAGGGCTTTGACCTCCCTGAATCTTGGATGTAATGTTCACTTTAGTTGTAAAACTCAACATATTTAAAAAATCAATTGGTTAGATTGAAAGTAAATTAAGATCGAAGTGAAAAGACCATCACAACTTCTTTAACATTTTCAAGGCTCAACCAATTCAAATCACCATTTCACAAATCTCAAGACAAGGAGAAAGACAGAAAAAAATACTCAGAACTCATGGGGAAGACACAACAAAACTCGAAATTCATATATAAAAACAAAGTCATACAAACTACAACAAGTAAATAACACTTATCTTTAATTCCTCCCCAAACAAACTCCTCAAAGTTCCTTTGAATCTCTTCCTTTCTTTACAACACACAAAATTCTTCTTCGAAGCGGTAAGGAGGAAGAAATCTCTCACTTTCCCTCCACTCTTACAATCTCTCGAAGAATTCCTCACAATCTAACCCTAAAGTAAACTCTCTACACACAACTGGGGCTCTTGGACGCTGTTCTAACCTTCTAACTCCTCGAAATCTCTCTCAATTTTTGGCCAAAATCTTCTTTAAAGGATGTGGAAGAGTTTTCTCAAGAGTTGCTTAAGCATCCCTCCAAAAATCATCCACATTCAATGCACCTTTAGAAATAGCCGTCGATCTCACCGTCGACGGCCTCGAGGGCGCCGTCGGCGGGCCTTCTAAACTATTTGTCTGGAGTCTCAAGAAAATCTCGTCGTCGGCGCCGTTGGGCTTGTCGTCGGTACGCTAGTTCAATTCTTCACATTTTTGTCATTTTCGCTCCAAATTCACTCCTTTTTACATCTTTTTGCTCCAATGACCATAATTCATCATACCTGCAACAAAACATCAAAAATTTTTTCTTTAAAGTGTAATATCAACAAAAATAATATAAAATAGATATGAAAATCTTAACATATTTTCCTTTGGTCAGTTTGTCATGGTTTCATGGCTCATTGGCCCATTTTGGCCCAAAACCACCAAATTACCAAAATACCCCTACAATCCTAATTTTAGCCAAAAATCACAAAATTATCCAAAATACCCAAATTGTCCAAAACTCATTTCAAACCACTCATCAATACCTAAATTGACCAAAATTCACCAAAATTACCAAATTTCCAAAATATCCAAAAAAATTGACAAAATTATCAAAATGCCCCTTCATGACCTAAAAATTCCAAAAATTTCCAAAAATTCCAAAATAATCCCAAATATTCCCTATTCCAACTTTTGATCATCAACTTGACCAGATTTGACCAATTTAACTCAATTTGACCGAAAGCCTCAATTTGCCCTTAAAGGCCCAAATGTCCCCAAATTAGCCCCAATCTTAGCCTAATTGACCCTAATCTTGACCAATTTCAATTCTAAACCAAAATTCAGCATCTAAAATTCCATTTTAAACACAATTCAAGCCCAATTTCATTCAAATCAAAAAGGCCTAATTTTGACTATATGCCTAAATCCACCAAATTAGCCCACCAATTCAACTCAAAATCACTTGAAATTTTGCCAAATCCCTCATGACATATTACTACACCAAACTCAACATTCAATTAGCCCAAATTCAATTTCCTTTTTAAAAGCCCAAAGCCCACTATACTTAATTCCAAAAGCCCAAGTCCAAAGCCCACATGACAATTATTTCCCTTCATCATCCATTTGATTAAATTCATTCCTAAAGTCCTAAATCCAAAATCAAATCATTCCAAATCAAGGATGATGCCAAATCCCACCAAAATATTTCATAATTTCAAAAATCCCTCCTAATGAAAATTGACCAAGCCAGGGACAAGCCATGGAGCCACTTCCAAGCCATTGATAAGCCATGAGAGCCATGCCACATCATCAAGCTATTGTTGGTAAGAGGCTAAACCATTTTCAAATTTCCTTAAGATTCTTTTAACCCCCCCTCCCATGAATCACTCTAACCCATGTTTAGCCAAATCTCCTTGGATAAGGACTTCACCATGCTGATTAAGCTGAGCCTCCTGATTTCCTTTAGCACCCAAACCAGCCTTGAGGGGTGAACCGAGCCTTAAACCATGATTTGACCCAAAATATCCCTTTTCCCATACTATTTCAATCTCATATCTTTACACATGGCCAACCCAAAATGACTTCACCAAGACCAAACCCTGACCTCCCTGAGTCAGATGGTGACTCCTCCCTGGCCGGCCAACCACCTTGGTGGCCAGAAAACCCAAAATCAAAAGCTCCACCTAGGCCAAAACTCAAAATTGAACTCATCCAAGCTGACTCATCCCAATTGGATTTTTGCACATTATTGGCATCCACATAAGCAACATAAAGCACCCACCAATTGCTTCTGGTGGCCTCTCCTTCCCCATCTATTTAAACCCCCCTCCATGGCTAAAGAAGGAGAGCTTGAAATTCCTTGGGGAGACTCTGCCAAATTGCTTCCAGAGCCTCCTTGAGACCTCTTGAACTTAACCCAACCCTCCTTAGCCACTCAAATCCACTGTTTGACCTCAATTTTGGAGCTCAATCCCTAGACTGAAACAGAACACCTCTCAACCTCCACCAAATTAAAATTAATTGCATCCACACCATCCCCACGTCAAGAGAAGAAGATCCCCCACAAAAGCCCCATCACCAGAGCACCGTAAAGTGGACTTTGATCGAACCCCTAATTCAGCCTTGGTTGAATTCATATCTAGGCGATTCACCACGGCTTGAAACTCAATCCCTAGGCTCTTGGGACCCTCATGAAGCTTCCACAAACATCTAATCGAGGATTCCCCTCTTGGACCAAGGTATTGAATGTTAACCCTAAACCGAGCTTCATTTGATTCTCCATGTGTATAAAGTTGATTTAAGGGTCGATTAACCATATGGATATGTTCTCCTAGTCAAGAGGAATCTATAGGAACAAACTGCACTTGATTTAGTTGAGAATCGAGTGAGATATTAGGGTTTGAAAGTGGAGAGTTTGCGGGTTGCCTTAGTTGGGGATGATATCCACGCGCTGTCCAATCTTCCGTGTATCGCTTGGACGGTTTTGATAGCACCGAACGGAGCTACGGTTCGAAAAAGGGGAGCTGACGCGGACGGCGGTGCCCAATCCTGCGGCGACATGCGTCTCTTCAACGCGTACGAGGGTGACGTGGATAAGTAGAAAATTAGGATAATTACTTATTTATTTAAATGCCCAAAACTTCAAAAATCTATATCTTTGTGTATAAAAATCATAAAAATAAAATAAAAACACACTATTGCTCAGTGAAGAGAGGAGAATAATGTGGAACATTTTCATGTTTATTTGATGCATTTATTATTTTTAATTAATTAAATAGTATTTTCCTTATTTTGATTCTCCATTTTGATAGACAATTCACCATGACTTGATCTTTGGGGCTTTGATTCTATCTGTTATGAGGATGCTTTTATGATTTTTCCAAAGTTAGTGAAGATATCTAGGCATAAATATCTAATTTTCAAGATAATGGTCACTGTTTTGTTATAAAAAATTATAATAACTAAAATACTCATCAGAAAAATACAAAACTTGTTTTGGTAGGTTCACTGTGGTCAGAGGGCCCTAAGAAAAATATAAACTTGGTTTAAATCATTCAAAATAATCCTAATTGTCATTAACTCTAAAAGTGAAATAAAATTAATTTGGAGTAAATATAAATGTAAATGTCATAAAAATCATTCTCCACTATAATTTAATGTCAGGGAAGCTCCATATAAAAATTTCAAGTCAATTGAAGTTAATTTAGTCACCCAAATAGATTAATTAAGTGAAATGACATTTTTGATATTAAAATAATTATAATAATTAAAATACAATTCAAAAAAATTACAAAAATTATTTTTCGGAGCTCCATGTGACTAGAGGAACCTAAGAAAAATAAAATTTTAATTAAAATAAATTCTTCATTTTTGACCTATTTTCGGGCCTTTAAATAATTAAAAAAATTCATAAAAATTACAAAATTGTAAAAACACATTAAAATGCTACATTTGGCTTCCTAATCACTTGGGACAAATTAAAATAATTTTCCCAATTTTCTAAGTCAAGATATTAATTTTAAAAGCTTAAAAATGAATTTTTCCTAACTTTTCACTAAAATAATTCTTATAATTAAAATACAAATAAAAAAATATGAAATTTATTTCTTTGGGTTCCATGAACTCGAGGAAATTTTAAAATTTTCATTTCAATGTTATTTTATATTTAATTAATACTCAAAACAAACAAATAATTCTAATAATTAAATTAAATCTTTAAAAATCATGAAAATTGGTCCAAATGGTCCTCTACACTAGGTGAAACTCCAATAATTTTATTAATGATAGATGTTCTATTTTGGTTGAGTTATTAAATTTTCATTGAAAATCCCTATTTTTACATTAAAAATAATTATAAAAATTAAATAAATTCAGAAAATTCACATTTTCTTATCTGATGTTTTAAATAACCCATGAGTGAAGTAACATAAAATTTTAAAGTTATTTGAGTCTAATTTAATGAATTATGGGGTGGTAAGGCCTTAGGGGCAAAAGTGTAATTTTGGAATTTAGAGCTTAATTAATATTTAGGTCTGATCAAGAGGGTAAATGTGTAATAACTGATCTTAAAATAACATTTCTTGATGATTGAAACATAAAAAAGGGATAAATTGTAGTAACAAATCTCACTTTGATTTTATAAAGGACAAATTTGTATTTTTTTTTTTAATTAATGAAAAGTGGAAGAGTATTTAAATAGGAAGATATTAAGGTTAAGAGTTTGATTTGGAAGATCATAATTCACTGATTTTGAACCATGGTTGATGGTTTTAATATAATTTATGATTCATGATTGAAAGCACAAATATTCAAAACCTTTCTCTTAAAATTACAAACTGCCCATTAATTCTTAAAGGCTTAGTAGTGAACTAGGCTTAATCAAAATTTTGTTTAATAAAGTTTAGGAAAATAATTTATAATTAATTGAAAATCTTTTAAAACACTACAAGCCCATGCTTTAAATAATCAAATTAATTAAATCTCTTAATTAAGTGAAGTTTCCCCTAAGGGCCTTTGCCTATATAATTCACAAATGAGATATTAAGTGATAGTTACCCCACCTAAGAGATAATTAAAACATCATGATTCACTGAGCATAAGGGTATTAATTGGATGAACTATATAGAAAATATGATAAAACCAAAAATGAACTCAAGATAATTCCAAGGGCTATGACATGTCTAAGGTATTACACAGGACTTCTTCATGATCCTTTGGAAATCTTGAAGGACATGTGAGCTTATTATAATTTGCTTGATGAATCATCCTTAAAATTTAAATACGTCAAAATATGACATAGGATCTGGTAGACACATCTCAAACTTGTGTTTTCTATTTTCTTTATAAGCATGCTTTAATTCCTGCAAAATTATATATATATATATATATATATGCTTTGTANTTTTCAGGTGGAGGAACGAGAAGACTCGTCAGACACGCCTTTACAGTTTACAATGTTTTCTTTTCTCGTACTTTTTATACTGTACTTTTATGCTTATAAACTTGCATCTTAAACAACGATGTCACCGTGTATGAAAACCAAAACTGCTAGTATAGCCACAAAACTGAAAACCAAAATTAAAATTATCCAAGATAAAAATTCACCACCACAACATTCAAAATATAAAACAACTCAAAATTTAATCACAAACATCACAAAACAACAATTGCAACTAAATTAAGACGTCTCTATCGGATGATCGAGAATTCCTTAGAAGAGGTAACCTACGGTTGCTAATAAGATTTCCCATGGTTTAAATAAAAGTATGTAGCTCATTAAGTTGAGTTTAGTAAATTCATTTGGACTAAGTAAATCCGATAGATTATAGTGGTGTTGGAATGAGGGAACTGTAGAATCTTAACCGGTGTCGATCTAATCAACTTTAATATACCCCATAATATTTAAAGAACCATAACCATAGAGACATTTAATTTGACATCATAACCTGACACACTAAAAAACTTAAACTCGTAATGGCAAGGAGCTTGGAGCTAGCATTGTGGGGAGCATGGCCATCTCCGACAGTAAAACATGTCTTCATCAGTTAAACAATTTCTTCCTTAAAATTAAATAACAAACCCACAGGACTTCGAGGTTGTTTGCTTGTGCAACATAAATCCTCAACTCATCTTTAGGCCTTTGTACAATCATGTTGTGCAATATAAGCTCTAACTCGTCTTATGATTCTGAAGTTGTCATTCGTTACGACATAAATCATCATTTGCTCATTACTCAGATAATCAGTTACTTCCATCTTGAAACATTCATTGTCTTTTTCTATTGCAGGATATTTCATAACTTTTGCTATATTAAATCTTACTTCTTGATCATTAACTCTCATTATTAATTCTCTTTTTTGCACATCTATCACAACTCTCCCTGTTGTAAGAAATGATCTCCCCAAAATAATAAGAATCTCTTTATCTTCCTCTATATCTAATACTATAAAGTTTACAGGGAAAATAAATTTATCCACTTTTACTAATACATCTTTTATAACTCCTTTCGGATAAGTTATTAATTGATCAGCTAACTGAAGAGTTATAGTAATACAAGAAATCTCTCCCAAATCTAAAAGTTTAAAGATCGATAGAGGCATAAGATTGATAATCACTCCTAGATCACATAAAACTTTTCCAAAAAACTTTTCACCAACAACATAAGGTATAGTAAGACTACCAGAATCTTTTAATTTTTCAGGAAGCTTTCTTTGAATAATAGCACTACACTCTTCACTGAGTGCAACGGTCTCATAATATGTAAACTTCCTTTTCTTATTTAGTATATCCTTCATAAATTTCACATAACTTGACATTTGTTCCAAATCTTTCACAAAAGTAATGTTTATCGTTAACTTCTTAAGGATTTCCAAAAATTTTGTAAATTGTTTATCTTTATTCTTATGCTTCAATCTTTGAGCAAACAGAGGTAATGGTTTTTCTAAAGGATCTTGTGTTTGTTCATTTTCATTTTGGTCACTTTCCATTTCTTCCTTCTCTTTATGAACTTTAGTTCTATTTGAATCATTGTTTCAACTTCTTTTCCACTTCGTAATTGAATAGCTTTAATTTGCTCCTTATTTTGATCTTTTGTATTAACTTCCACAGTACTCGAAAAAATTCCAGAATGTTTGTTCTGAGTGTAGTAGTAATGTCCTAATTGATTTTTAATATTTCTAAAAGAAGCCCCTTGATTCTGTATTTGATTTCCGATGTTCAACATTACTTCTTCCATTGTCAACTTCTTTTCTTTAACTTGTGGGTTAGAGTTAGAATTAAATCCAAGAGAATAATAAGGTCGAAAATTAGGATTTTCTTGGTTGTTCAATTTTCCGGAGGGATTCACCGAATTGTTATAATTATTCTAACTAAAATTTGGGTGATTTTTCCATCCAGTGTTATATTAATTAGAATAGTGATTGTTATTTCGATTATTTATAACATTTAAAGTTTTATAAGATGATTGAGTATCGATTATCTGCCGTAGTGAATTTTCCTCTAATACTGGGGGTATTTGAGAATAGTTCACTCTAATTTGATCAATCTTTTTCGAAATAGCAATAATTTGAGATGCTAAAATAGACATTGCATCAGAATCATGAATACTAGCTACTCTCTTAGGATTTACCTTTTCAGAGGGCCGTTGAAAATTGTTACTAGTCATTTCTTCGATTAAAGAGTATGATTCATCAAAAGGTTTGGACATTAGTGATCCACCTACAGCAGCATCTATAATAGATCTAAGTGATCCCACTAATCAATTGTAAAATGTTTGAATTATTAACCAATTTGGTAAAGCATGATGAGGACAATTTCTAAGAAGATCTTTAAATCTTTCATAGACTTCATATAACGATTCCCCTTCAAACTAACAAAAAGATATAATATCATTTCTAAGCTTAGCAGTTTTCGAGGGTGAAAAATATTTAGCTAAGAATTTTTGTGATAGTTCGTCCCAAGTTTTAATAGATCTAGGTGTTGATGAATTTAATCAAGCTTTGGCGTTATCCCTTAATGAAAAAGGAAAAAGTCTAAGCTTAACAGCATCATTAGACACTCCGTCATATTTAAAAGTAGCATAAATTTTAAAAAAACTAGTAAAATGTAAGGTAGGATCTTCAGTAGGTGTTCCTCCAAACTGATTATTTTGTACCATTTGGATAATAGCGGGTTTAAGCTCAAATGAATTAGCAGCAACATCAAGATTTTGAATAGTCAAGTGAAGTTCATCTGCTGTCGGATTCACATAATCTTTTTAAAGGTTTTTGTGATTTTGATTTATTTGATATCCAAGTTATTCGTCATTTTGTTTAAATTTTTAATTTCTTTTTACTGTTTTAGAATTTTTCTTATAGTACGTTCTAATTTTGAATCGTAAGGTACTAAACCTTCAGATCCAATATTTTGCATAAAAAATATAATAACCAAAGAAAAATTTCTTTAAAATACTCTTAAATATATAGTTATTTATTTTTGGATTTTTGATTTTATAATTTTTTTTTTATATTTTGAATTTTGTATATTTTTATCTCTAAATTTCCTAATTTACCGTTATCTTCCCTGACAACGGAGCCAAAAACTTGATCCTGGTGAAAATATAGTTGTGTAAATTATATATAAGTTTGACTCCGTTATGCAACGACGCCAAAAGCTTGATGCAATATTTATGATTAAGAAATTTAAGTAATTAATGTTGGGATTCTACGCAAATATATGTATCGTTATCAAGTAATAAAGAACTTTCTATTTAAACCCCAAATATCAATCCCACGGGGAAAGTTTAAATTTAAAGTGATAAATTTACTAGGAAATTCACAGAAAGTGAAATGAAATTACTGTCACTAATTTTGAATGCTGAGATATTATCAAAACTAAATCATTTAATTATTAGCAAAGCTAAAGTGCAAAGTTTAAACAGTAACCACTAATCTACTAAACTATATTTTTGTGATGAAGATTTCTTATCTGAAAAAACATATTTCCCACTAAAATGAAATTTTGGTAAAATGAGATGAGATAAATGGTTTTAATATGTATTTTGCCAAATAGGAGCAGTTTTAATTCTCTACTATGATATAGTGTTATAGAAAATCCTTGGCTAATCCCAGGTTTAGTCTCTAAATCCGTAGCTAGGCTAGGAGGATACTGGCTCCCACTTCCCTTCACCTGAAGGCTAACTCTCGCTTTAGTTTTTAAACACTAAGACCGAATTTGGGATTTTAGTCTGTCACCCTAAAATCTCTAATTCTAAACCCAACAACTTATATTTCCCTATTTATTTGCACTTAATTCCATGAACGATACTCTTTCATAGAATCAAATGTGATCCTCACTTTGTTGTAGAACTCATACTTCATTTCCAGGATTATATATTTCACAACTCATTTTAATAATTCATTGGTCAGATCGAAAAGTAAATTAAGTTCGGAGTTGAAAAATGATCACAATTTATTTAATATTTTAATATTAGCACATCCATATTATCTCTTCATTTCACCATATCTCAAAGGGGAGAAAGATAAAGAAGACTACTCAGACTTCATGAGAAAAATATAACAAAACACAAATTTCATATATAAAAGAAAGTTCATACAATACTAATAAACAAACAACACTTATCTGAAACTCTTTCTCAAACCAAATCCCTTGTAGTCTCTCCTAAAAAATGTAGGAAGAATAAATCTCTCACTTTTCTCCTTCTCCAACACTCTCAGAGAAGATTTCACACTTAATCTCGCCACAAAAACTCTAAACTCTTAAAAATAAATCACTAATACACTCCTGAATGGTGGTCGAATGAAGATGGAAAAAGTGTATGGAGGCGAGGTGTGGCAAAAATGAGCAAGGAGGAATGAAGAGGAGCCCCTTTTTTGATCAATTTCGGCCCTAAATAGAGCCTAGAATTTGTTCTCCAATAGGTGTATTTAAAAACCTTCAAAAAGCGTCCAAATTCTTCGAATCTTCTAGAAACAGGGTCTAAACCGACATTGGCGCCCATTCTGGCATCGTCAGTGCCAATGTCCCGTATTAAATTTTGCTGCTCTCTGTCAAATGGCACCGTCAGCGCTCCTTCTGGCGCCGTCGGCACTGAGTCTTTCTTCAAAAACATCATTTTGACTCCAAACTCCATCCTTTTTGCTTCCTTTTTGCTTCAAGTCCTAAAATTTAACAACCTACAAGAAAACATAAAAATATCTTCCATTAAAGCGCAATATCACCAAAAAAGAGTATAAAATATGATTCTAAAAATGCATATATATTTTTTGTGCATCTATCATAGGAGTGGAAATTCTATAAAACAAGGATGGGCGACCTGAGAGTATAGATAATACTGAGGGACGCTGCAATGCATCGCTATAAAACACTGGCCTCTTCCTTGAGAGAAGAATAGTATTGACACAAGCTACGATGACAACAAGAGTACCATGTGTCTGAAATCCCTTTTTCAGAGGGCACATGGCCAATGCCTCAACAGGTATGAGATTACCGACGATGATCCGAACGGGGTGTTCGAAGGAAACAAAAGTGATGGTCCTTTGCTCCGCACGGAACAAACTTGGGGAGAAAGAAACTCTGACCCCCCTGATCCCCCCAGAAAACTCGGTCGTGATCATTCTTTGATAGTCCATTTCTATAATCAAAGAGACACTAATCAGGGATGTAAAAAGGTCAATAAGATAGCCAAATTATACAACAACATCAATTATATACAAAACATAACAACCACCATATTGAGGGTGTTAAGGGACGAAAAGGCATCAAGCCGCTAACCGTAGCAACTGACACACATATTGAAATCAAAAGGTTTCAAATGGTGCAAAAAGCAACAAAAGGAAAGAAACTGGATCATTAATTTTGTAAGAAAGGCTCTTAATGTGGAGAGAGGCTCATCCCCAGCAATGTCGTGAATCTATTTTCTTTCTTTTGAGTGAACTTTTGAAGTCACCACCTTGTCTAATCATCATTGTATAATTCTCTTTCCAAATAAACTCTCTTTAGAGAGGAACCAAAAAACAAGATACAATGAAAACAGACAAATAATTTAAAAAGAATGTAGAAAATTTTCATAAGATATCATTCCGACGATAACCCAACAACGTACGTCTGAAACGAGATCAGATCAAAAATGATTTGGAAACATATCCGTGAAGAAAGCAATTTACAATCAAAGAATCAAGTTTTTGAGCTTTTTATGAGTCAAGAGTAGCTCGCAAGGAATGTATCTCTTCAGTTAATTATATCTTGGGAGATGTCCAAGAATACTCTCGATAAGACGAGTCATGATTACATAATTTATGATATTTGGTTAGTTGGGAAACCAAAGGATTTATTTCATCTCGAGCTAGAGAATCTCAATGCTTTAGGCACTCATGCTGGGCCATAGGGTAGAAGGTAAATCATCGTATGCACTACGAGCAGCGGTGTTTATGCATGCAGAGCCCGTGACACAATATCAACGATTTTCAAAGGGATTAACAGAGCTCAAGATAGGTGTAAATGGAAAAGGGAGAAATCTCTAAACAGATAGAGGTAGCTAAGTCAAGATACAATGGATCCATCATCTCAAGAAATAGAGACTCTAAGTCTACCTGATTAAGAAGGTAGTCGATCAAATCCGACTAAAGATCCTTTGTCACCAATCCCCGAATTGTGTCATTCAAGGAGATTTTAGTAGCCCTAAGGTCAAAAGAAGTAAATTCTAAGTCCTATCACCCTCTAAGAGGTAAATTTTATAAAAGTGGAACTTATACCAGTCAATTAAACAACGGAGATGCCGCTGGAGTTGAAGGAGCAGAGAGATCCAACTACAAAGCTAAAACGCTCTCATAAATGACTTAAACCCACGTATAGGCCATGGGAGCCTTTAACACCCTAATTGTACTAAACAACCTCCTATGTTGAAATTTATGCTTTGCAAAGTTAATTGAAGGAGCACGGGGGGCTCCTCCTCGGGACATGCAATATGATGCAATTATTTGAATTAAATTTAAATGTTGAAACCCTATTAAAGATGATTTGGGTGATAGTCATGCAATGCAGCCCGTTTTAAATATGGCCCCAATGACATGCAGGAAAGTAAGCACAGATTTTTAAGGAATTGAAATATTTTATTCCTAAATTTTTATTTATCTTGAATCTTTTATTATTAGGATATTTGATGAGCCTAGGTTACATTTTCATAAGAGCTCGGACAAACCACAAGCCAAGAAAGCGAAAAAATGAAAGCAAATTACAAAAGCGTAAACAAGTCAAATAAAAGAATAAAAAGACTGACTCCGCATAAACATGTCCTGTCATAATTTTATACATCAATAAACAATTCAGAGAATGTACGGGACACAAGCAATGGCTTCAAATCCTCGTAACGTGGTTCGGTGCATCATGCGCCTCAAAACCCAAGTCGGTACCTCATTTTCGATACAAGACACTCTAAGGACTCTAAAAATAATTTGAAAGTCTAAAAAAGACTTGAACTGTAGAAGAGGTTAGCAAGGGTTATGTCATGCAATGCATATGAGTCATTCCTAGCTGGAGGAGAGCTGAACAGCATTGGTAGAAATGTTAGCTTTTAAATTATTATTTGCTACTTTGTTTCTTTTTAGGCAAGTCTCCTTGCACAGAAAACCACCCCTAATATACTAGTGTGCAAGTCCATACACAGTAAACCCACAAAGGTAGCACACAGAAAGATGTCTGGCTGGGGCAACCTCTTTTTAGGCATAACTCTTTGCACAAAAAACCACCCCTAATATACTAGTGCGCAAGTCCAGACACAGTAAACCCACAAAGGTAGCACACAGAAAGATGTCTGGCTGGGGCAACCAAACCAGCAGAAAATAATAATCAGGACATCAAAAACACAACCTAACATGCGGTAATACCGCTGGATTTGATGCTCAAAGAGACATCACATGCAAATATATGTCGAAGACATACTCAATTTTTTCATGCAAAGAGTTTAATGCTCTAAGCATCATTCAAAATATTTTCTTTTCATGCACATACAAGCACAAACTCAAGCAATTGACATGAAATGTAAAAGATGCAAAGACATGTGCAAGAATTGTGGCATGCAATTGATTAGTCGATTGGGCATTACTAGCTGACCAAATCAAAGTGATTAGTATTATAATCGAGGCTTGGTGGCTGATCAAACCAAAATGGTTGGTTTTGTGATCAAGTCTTGGTGGTCAATCGAACCAAACTGATTGGTTTTGTGATCCAGCTTTGGTGGTCGAGTGAATTGAAATGGCTGGTTTTGTGATTGGGCATTGATGACCAATCGAACCAAAGTGGTTGGTTTTGTCACTGCGCCTTGACGGCCGATCGAACCAAAATGGGTGGTTTTCTGATTGGGCCTAAGTGGTTGATTGAACTAAATTGGTTGGTTGATCGGACCTTAGTGGCCGCTTGAACCAAAGTGATTAGTTTTATGATCAAGCCTTGATGGTCGTTTAAACCAAAGTGAGTTGTTTTGTGATTAGGTCTTCGTGGTCGATTAAGTTGAGCCATGATGGTCGATCGAACCAAAGTGGTTGATCTTATGATCAGGCCTTGGTGGCTGATCGAACGGAATCAATGTGACATGCAACTGATGTTGGCCAATTGACCTTTTAAGTTGGTCGAGACGGTCGACCAGATGCTATCATAAGAAGGATTAGTCGGGTCGGAGTGGTCGACCAGACCAAAGTAACATGTCAATCAAGCGTTGGTCGTTGATTGAACCTAATTGATCAATCGATCGGGTCAGGACGGTCGATTGAGACGAAGTGGGTGGTCCATCGGATCTTCGTGGTCGATCACGCTTAACTATTCAGTCGATCCAATCAAGGTAGCCCATCAAACCAAAGTCGGTGGTTGATTGAACCTTATTGGTTGATCGAACCTAATAGAATGGTCGATCGAGTCGGGGCGACCGATCGAGCTGAAGTGGGTGGTCAATCAAATCGCACAAAATCAATCGGTCGATCGAGCAGGGGTGATTGATCAAACCAAAGTTGGTGGTTAATCGGACTTTTATGGCTGATCACATTTAACTAATCGGCCAATCGAGACAGGGCGGTCGATAGAACTAAAGTGGGTAATTGATCAGACATTCATGGTCGATCGAACCTAATTGATAGATCAATTGGGTCGGGGCGACCGATCGAACTGAAGTGGGCGGTTGACTGGACCTCATGGTCGATCGAACATAATTGATCGGTCGATCGGGCCAGGGCAATCGATTGAACTGAAGTAGTGGGTTGATCAGACATTTGTGGTCGATCGAACCTATTTAGACGGTTGATCGAGCTAGGGCACTTAATCAAACCAACACGATCATACGATACATGTGCAAAGTGTCATGCAAGGAACACAAGCAAATAAAACCACATGCATTTGATAGCAAATTAAATTCNATGCTTCAATCTTTGAGCAAACAGAGGTAATGGTTTTTCTAAAGGATCTTGTGTTTGTTCATTTTCATTTTGGTCACTTTCCATTTCTTCCTTCTCTTTATGAACTTTAGTTCTATTTGAATCATTGTTTCAACTTCTTTTCCACTTCGTAATTGAATAGCTTTAATTTGCTCCTTATTTTGATCTTTTGTATTAACTTCCACAGTACTCGAAAAAATTCCAGAATGTTTGTTCTGAGTGTAGTAGTAATGTCCTAATTGATTTTTAATATTTCTAAAAGAAGCCCCTTGATTCTGTATTTGATTTCCGATGTTCAACATTACTTCTTCCATTGTCAACTTCTTTTCTTTAACTTGTGGGTTAGAGTTAGAATTAAATCCAAGAGAATAATAAGGTCGAAAATTAGGATTTTCTTGGTTGTTCAATTTTCCGGAGGGATTCACCGAATTGTTATAATTATTCTAACTAAAATTTGGGTGATTTTTCCATCCAGTGTTATATTAATTAGAATAGTGATTGTTATTTCGATTATTTATAACATTTAAAGTTTTATAAGATGATTGAGTATCGATTATCTGCCGTAGTGAATTTTCCTCTAATACTGGGGGTATTTGAGAATAGTTCACTCTAATTTGATCAATCT